>BGZK01003669.1:0-21377 GCA_005406025.1 Eumeta japonica
CCTAGCTGATCTTTGATTAGATATGCTTTGTTTAATTAATCATAAGTTCGTTAAACCTGAACTGTCGAAGATTAACCAACAGAACATTAACTAACAAAACATTGTCTAACTAATGATTTACTAACAGAAGATTAACCAAGCGAAGAGATGAACGTTAGTTTTAAAAACGTTTGTAAGATTAGCCGAATGCAGCCACCTGACTTGCTTTTTTTTTTTGTATTTATTTTCAATGACAATTGCATACGACATCTCGTACGCGGTTTTATGTAACAAGGCATGCGTAAGATGATTAATCAAAAATAATTTTCAATATTCAATCATTTATTTTCATCCTTCCTTAACCAAATATCTTAGTTGAGAAAAACAAAAATAAGTATAAATTGATGCATTTGACAGAACATTTCTTTTTATTGTTCCTTCTTTGCTAAAAACCAAAGTAGTGATTGAATCTTAATGGTCCAATAGATTGTTGCAAATGCAAACAGATGCGATAAAAAGCACTAAACCCGTAACGACTCTAATATTATTTTCATACGTTTTTCCCTTTGATTTTTTTTTTTATTTTTAGTTGCTTTGCGCAAAATTGTCTATTTTTCTTCGTTTTAATAGCCGTATATTTTATGAAATGCATTTATAAAAGTTTGCAACGAAAATACGTTGCGAATAAATCAAAACTAACTGAAAGAAAAGAGATAATCGCAATAAAAGTTAATAATAGCACTTATTACCAATAAACCTATTAAAAGAAAAATTTATTAACACAAATACCGCACATTCATTAATTTTACACAGTTTGTGATTTATTTAATTATTTTGAAGGGGCGTTTTCTTTTTGATTTCTGTAAAATATAAAAAGTCAGTTTTGTTTTGCAAATCCATTTAACCAATAATTTTTTTAAATTAACTGCCCATATTTTTATAGTTGGCAAATAAAAGGACTAAAATAAAATGTTTGTATTAATACACCAGGACACATTAATCTGAAAAACTGCAATATATTATTATTACTATAATGAATATTATGAAATGTGTTTTCATTATAATATATATATATATATATATATATATAACTATGGCATAGGAAATGCCAATCTTATATTAATACTGGCATTTTATCCCCTTTTCTGCTAACGAATATTATTTAGTCAAATCTATAGATATTTTGTTACAAACTTTCTTTTAACATTCTGCTTACAGCCATCCCTAAACAAGAACGGAAAGCGGAACATTTTTTCCGCTGAGCTTTACTGCTGAACTGTCATAACTAAACAAAAGTGGCAACGTTACGTCAAAACGTTTCGTTTATATTCCTAAATTAACAAGGAAAAATACAAGACATACATACATATGTATTTATATTTTATTAAAAATATTTACTTACCTCCATTTTCTAATTTCAAATATATTTTTTCTTCAACTAACTTGACTAAAAAACTCGCTATCCAAATCGGATTTTCCAGTTGCAAAGCGTTACCGCCGCGTTATTTCAATATGCTCCATACAAAATGTATAGGCATGAGCATTTTAGACAGCTAAAAACTCTTTCCGCTTTTGTTTAGTGATGGCTGCTAGAAGTGGAAGAGAAAATATATACATTTTGCCCGGATTTGCGTCTTATTATCTCATTAGCATAAATTCTACATATTCTAAATATCAGAGATACACATGTACTAAATTTGAAATCTCAATTAAGTTTCTACGATATAAATGAGCTGGAAATAAATTGAGCCGTTACCGCAAGTGAGGTTTATTATCGAACTGATAAAATTCCCTTAAAAGAAAGGTTTTCAGAGGAATACAATGCAGTTTGAATGTTTGTTTTTACTTATTCTAACCCTTTCTTCACTTCGCTCTACATGCAAATTGGAAAAACGCCCTATGTTATTTTCTTCAGCGAATTTGTGGTCACACGAACCAGGTGGCAAGAAAAAGTGTTGAATGTCTAAAATCCCAAATTATATTAAAATAAAAGGTTAGTATGGTCAAGGCGTCATGGATTTGTGATATTATTTGAATATCAATATTATTTTGATTTAATAGAAGTGAAATTTTAAAGTTCCAGAAGTTAAAATTGTCTTTACTAAGAATAACATTATTTATTAAAACAACGCCAACTTCTGTTATTTTTAATACATCAGTACTGATGAATCCAAACTGAATTTATATTGAAATAACAAAATATTGTACATCAATTATTATTAAAACAGTTTGAACTAACGACAAGCATGTGAAATCGTTGACATTTTAATTTGCTATTTTCCTGCGCATGCATATATCAAGCTCTCCTTTGGTTTAATTGCATCAACCTTTTTTTTCTTCTTTGGGACATCCGGATTCGCCAACCATCGTATTGAAATACATAATACTCTTATTTTGACTGTATTAGTTGTTTTCTGATATCGAATTAAAGAATTTTGGTGATATACTTGAATAGAAGAGCAGTAGCGTAGATGAGAGCTAATCTTTGTATGGAAAACTCAGCGCACAAGCCCACATTATACTACTAAAAGGGTCACATAGATCGAGAACGTTAAATAGATCACCCAAATAAAGTTTTAAGATCCAAATTTGCGAATTTCCTGAAGCTTCAGAGAAGCGTTGAAGCTCATTTTAAACAAAGGAGTTTAAAATAAAAAAATAAAAACAATTTGTACGATTTCAATTTGGCATAATTCGTTGAATAATAATTAAAAACAAAACCTTGATTTACCATAAATAAAAATGTGGATTTTAACTTTAAAAGCATATCAAATTTAAGTTGAATTAAAATAATTAAAATATATACATATTTTCAAGACAAATCAAAGAAAAAACACACACACACACAAAATTCATTTGCAAAAAAAATATATATAAACTTAATAATTAAAATTTATTCGCTAAATAAAAAATGTACTAAAAATCGTTATTGTTAAAACTATCACAGAGTTGTGAAAGAAAAACAAGTCACATTAATTTTACGCAATACCTTAAACAAGAGCATGTCTAGATCTTGTTTGAAAGTCATTGTTTAATTAGTTTTTGTCTTTTTTTTTTTTCTTATAAGTACATGCTCTTTACATACATATGTACATATATTTATTTAACTGTTATTTTAATATTTGCTTTTAACATGCTCCGAAGGCTTAAACCAGTTTAGAGGAGGATGCATAAAGTTCATACTTACTTTAACTGCTGCTATTCACAAACACATACATACATTCATATGCACATAAACATTTTCAGCAAATAATCAAGGAGAGTTAAGAAAGCAAAATAAACTAAACACAATTTCATACGGAAAACGAAAACTAAAACTACAGATATTGTAAATAAAAACATATTAATAAAATCTCAAACAGTGATTTTTTTTTTGAAAAATCATAAAGATAACAAACGAATAAAAACTAAAGTCGGAGTTTTTGATGCTGCTTGTTGTAAACTCACATGTACATAAATATGGCTCGATATAATGATAAACGATGGTTGAAACTGATCACTTTGGGTGCTCTGGTTTTGCATGTTTTCTGGCTGCCTCCGAGGCAGGACGTTCACATGGTGAGTATAGAAATTGTTGAAAAATGTATGTTCATATCTTAAGCAATTTCATTGGGGGGCGACACAAATGTACGATTAATATACAATGATAAGGCTTTACTTGCACTGTTGGGTAAGCAAAACATGGAAATTTATATATGTTGCACTCTAGACGATTTCATTGAGTTCTTTCTATATAGTACATAATATAGAATTTCACTTCCAACTCAAGAGATATTCGGCAAGCACAATTTAAATTGTAACTTATTTTACTTTTACACCTGGTCCAAGCTGAGAGACAATTTTACATAAATGTATATTATTTTTTTTATTTTATATCATTTAAGAGTTAAATGAAATTACGGCATTCGTTTAAAGCCATAAAAACAATGCGGTTATAAGTATATTAATTTTATAAATTCAGCCTTTTTTATATAATTAGCATTAGTCATTTTAAATTATTGCTATCATTCATTAATATTTATTTATTGGAAAAAAACAAGAAAGTAAATCTTCGAAACTTAATCAAAGGTACAATTAGCTGTATCATAGCCCCAATACTACAAATAGTTGCTAATTATTGAAAACTTTCTTTTAGAAGACAAAATGAATTATAAATTTTTTATATTGTTTACGAATTTCACCAAAATTAACTTATCTATTGTTTGTTATGAATATATGATATTTTCATAAAATTATTGTTTTCAAAATGGTGAAATCCATTAAATGGCATAAAACTTTTAAATTGTGAGTATTAGGAAACAGGTACACATACATTTTGTTGGCAATATTGATCAATGACTTTCTCAACCAAGAAATGGCGGCCCACTAATAAATACAAAACAATGCGACCAATCTTTTAAGCAACAGCAGAGCGTTGAACAATTATTTATCACGTTCGTGGTTGCATAAGTATGAATGGAGCTAAAAAAAACAGTGGAGCGGTGGATAATATTAGTTTGACTACAAAGAACAAATAGAATATTAAACTTTTCTCAAAACAATCAATTGTTTTTGAAATACATATGTATGTATTTGGTGTTTAAAATCGGTGCAATGCACACTAAATTTATTTTTGTTTACTGGGTAAAATAAAAAAATTTTCAATATATTTTGTTGCTTAAAAAATTTCAAAAGTAAAATTTTAAATTTTACAAAACAAAATGCACTGAAAAATTGTACATTTTACCAAGTAACTAAATAGCAAACTCAGTGTTAATTGCACCATTGTGTATTAAAATTGAGACAAATAATAGTATAATTACATAATAATTGTCAAATCAAAAACAATTTAAAATGGCAACTTCAATCATATGTCTGCAAGGAACAAAATGATCAGCTGTTAAAATTGGGTGGGTGTGCAATTGACAAGTAAATGAAAAACAGTATTGAAAGCAATCTACTTTTCAATTTGAAAAGCATTAGTGTGTTATTATATATATAATATTAAAAAAATTATATAATTATTTGCTTCAAGAGTCAAAAGACTATTACAGCTGTCTATATGCCGCCGACATTTCATTGATGCTACTCAGCTCGTCAGTCGAACAGGAACATAAAGTTATGTTCTGTGTTTGAAAATATCTTAGAAAATTTTTAAATTCTCATTTTTATAGATATAAAAAGTATGAAGTAAATGCTTGAATAATATTTAAACACTTTTCAAATGTACTACACAGAGAAAATAATAATGAGTTAAAAATGTATAAAACAAGTTAGATTTGATATATTACGGAAGTGATGTTGCTTCACATGCCTTTCAAGTTAATTCAACCTCAATTGTATGGCACAAATTGTTTTTCCAACAAAATAACTTTAGCTTCAATTAATTAATTTAATATATTACCTGATTTCATGTATGCAACAAAGAGATTTAATGTAAATACGGTTTCAATCAACACTTTCTCAAATTAGTTTAACATTGGATAACTAGAAATCAACTGTAAAGGTATTTTGGCCTGATCTAATGAGCAAGTGATTATAATTCATTTTCGTAACTACTCGTTACTCAACCCACCGTGCATTGACTTTAAGAAAAGCAACTGCCAGAAACATAAAGTTTTAAACAATGTCATTGACTTTTAAAATACATTACATAAAATGCAAAGGAAAATAATGAAATAAATGTGTTTTATTGTTGTATTTTTTTATTGTCAAATCAATACATAAATTCAATATAATTTCGCCAACATACGCATATAATATGAAGAATGTTATTGTAACACAAAAATTTAGTTGCTTGTGGCTGCATTTAAACAGATTTAAGTGCATTTGCCCTCTTCAAATTCAATTTATTTAACTGGGGCAAAATTTGCAAAACCATAATGTTAGTATGTATGCAAATGTTGTAGATATAACAAATAACAGTTCATTCATATTATTAGACTCTAATAAAAATAAAATATAAAACAAATTTTTAATATTTTCCTGTTAGAGTTCGCTTTTTAGTGAAAATAAAAGAACAAACTGTTTGGCAACAATTTTCCTTCTTCGCAAAGTGAGAAAAGTCATTAAAAATACATAAATAAATAAATACCTAGTTAAAATATCTTCATTTGTTGTTAACTGGAACTGATGATCATTTTCTTTCATATATGTTGCGTGCAACATGTTGCCTTGTTAACATGATGATTGCAAAATTTGTTTGATGCCAACCTGTTGCAACTGATACTTCTTTTAAGCACTAATAAAACGACCACACATAAAATTCAAAAACTGGGTCAGTAGAATTGTTCACTACTCACGTTTGCTAGTTACAACAACAATAACAACAACAATGATGTATGAAATAAAACATGACTAAATTGCAAAAGAAAAAAAGTTTCATTTTCATCCATCGCTTGTGTGCAAAATCAAAAGACTTAAGAACAAAAATTCGCTTGCAATACAGTGGTTACGATTAAGTAAAAATGGAATGTACAATCTTATCGAATGATATTGCGATACGTTCCAAGTAGGCCACTGCTCGCATACGATAGGTGAAAAATTTTTTTAAGTAAATTCACTACATTCAGCACTAACAACTTTCCTTTTAGAAAGAAAATAAAAATATCAAATCATGGCAAATAGTTTAATCGGATTTACCATTGAGTGATGCCTTTGCATCTGGCTCCGATTAAATTTGATCGATATCGTATGTGGTATGTATGTGTATGTAGTTATTTGACGATAATCGAAGCCTCAATGCACTTAACAGCATGCCTGATGATACCAATCCATATGAGATCAAAATTTACTCCGAAAAGTAAGTGTTTGGCATGAATTACGGGCATACAGTTATCGGTTCATATTCCTTTAAAAACGAGGTAGGGTAGGCCATCATCGAGTTCTTTTCCAAATTGGATGATTTGGATACCAGGAAGAACGACACTATTTATTGCTTGCCACACACTTTATGCCACATTGAATATTCCGTGCGAACGAGGCATATACATCTCATTGGGAGATGATGTGAACTGGCTACCGAGATCGTGCGGTTTTATCCCACTAAACTTTGTGTTATTGGGTTTCTTAAGTTACAAGCCAGAGCAGCCCTCAAAGACAACGTTACTCATGCACTGGTTAAATTCAGCCTGATCTAAATGCCAGAGTCATGGAAAACTGAGCATTTCGAATACGCTTCACCTAGAGAAGCTATTGAGTATCAATAGATCTTTCAAATCAGTAAAAGACAACTCTTTGTCTAGTTAAATTTTAGAATAGGAAAAGGATTAGTCAAAGCTCACGGCATTAGCTTGTTTTGGATGCTTAGTTATAATCCCGTCGCCTCCATAAACTAAATTAAACAGCATTTTAATCCATAAAAATAATTAAAATTTTTACTTAGTGACTGATTTATATTTGCTTATTTATTTTTATTTATTTTTTTTTTTTTTTTTTTGGAACAAATTAATAAAAACAAATGCTCATAAAGGCAAAAAAGAGGCTGTAACGACTTAAAATATGCACTAATACTAATTGAATAAATGGTATCTCTCTCTCTCTCTAGTAACCTAGCAAAAACCATGCAATTTTGATCTAGGGTTTCACTGCTTCCCTTGAGTGAATTAAATATCACCAGAATTCATATCACATCGTCTATGTGTTTATTTATTTTTATTGAGCTCAAGTTCAGTTATTAAAATAAAATACATAAAATTTATAGAAAGAAAGTTTAAGTAACAAGAAATAATGTATTTATTTCGCTAGTCTTATATTCTTACTTTGAATATTTTCATTTGCAAATATAACCTTGAAACCACAGTCACGTTCAATGTTGCCTTTGTCTTTTCTGATTAATATTTTCTTTTTTATTTTTTGATTTATTTATTATTTTCGATTTAATAAAATGGTTGTGTACGTCTACTACTTTGTCTGTCATTTCGCTTTCCATTTCTATATTATTTTTACTATTGATAGAATAATTTTATTTTATTTTAAATCAACATGAGACACACATTTATATTCATCTTGTTTTGTTGTTTTATTACATAATTCTTTCAGAACCAGCAACGTTTATACCAGAACTGGATTTATAGTTGCAATGGAAATATTATTCATATACGTACATACATACATGCATACATACATACTTACTAACATATTTACTTGTAGGCATAAAGAAGAGTTGTTGTTCATTTAATTTTTACTTTTTGTTGTCGGAATTTTTTTTTATTCTCTATGGGTATGATTAAATAAGCTGATAATTCATTCACAAATCGTCAAACTTTCGCTTTTATATAAATTTTTTGTTATTTTCATATTCATATTTAATTAGTAAGCTTTTGTGAGCTTTTGATCATGATGGTGTTAAGGAAATTTCACAAAATTGCTTAGCATGATCTTACAATCTGAAAAGTGAAAATGAACTTTTTCCCAAAACCAATGGAAAAAACTTGCAAATACGTATGTAGACATTTATTTCGTTCGCAGTTGACATCGCTTCAAAAAATTGAAAGAGATATTCAGTAAAATTATTAAATTTGACTGAGTAACTATATGTGGTATGTATGCATGCATGTATATTGTATCACTGTTAACATTTTTATTACCTTTCTCATTCCCCTGCATGATTGAATTAATCATTTATCGTCTTCTTTCTGATGTTTAATACGACACAACAAGATATCTAATGTTTTTAAAAGAACAATTCTTGCATACAAACATATTCTTATATTAGAAATGTCCAGGACCAAATGGATTAATGCAGGACCGGCTTCATGCTAGATCAATAATAATAATTTTCATTAAAATTACACATTCTTAATGCAACAGTCTTAAACGTTTCGATGGAATGGGATTAAAGTTGATATAGAATGGTTCCGGTCCTAGAAAATCATTTTGAAAAGTTCATCAATTTTGTCCTAGTCCCGGGAAAATCCATTTAGACTTATATTTATAAAAAACAAAACTGGCAAATTTTTAGCGGCAGAGTAGTATCACAAGCCGTAATATTATTCAATATAATAGTACCCTCGATATGCAATGCCATGGCTAGGCTACAGTCTTTATAATTTTATAATATTAAATATCTCTTTGAAAAAAAAAACTGAGACTGGTCTGTGTTAAAACTTTATCCCGTTTTCTTATTATTTTAGGAAACTTAACTGCCTGCCAGCATCTGCGTCGTGCCGAAGCAAGACGCTCAAAAGCTTTAAAGGTAAGAGTTCGCGCTCCACGCTGCGACAAGGGGGGCCAATTCGAAACTATACAGTGTACAAATTCAAGACGTAATGAGGATTGTTGGTGTGTTGACGAGTATGGCGTTGAAATACCCGGTACTCGGAATACGACAAAAGCAACAGTAAAATGTAAAGAACCTGAGAATTGTCCTGCTTCCGCTTGTCGCATGTTTTGCCCGTCTGGCTTTGCCAGAGACCCGCAAACAGGTTGCAGCCAATGTCGGTGCCGCGATCCATGTGATGACATTAGCTGTCCAAATGGTCAGTCCTGTCAATTGATGGAAGTCAAGTGTAAGACAGAGCCTTGTCCGCCAATACCTACTTGTAAGAAAGCAAGATCACTAGCTAATTTCTGTCCAGCTGGTATGCCCTTAGCCATTGAAGATGGCACGAATGTGAGACCTTTCCTATGGCTTGCAACCCGGCAAACCGCAATGCCCGCCTTTGTATCAATGTATGGTGGAAGGTAGAAATGATTATGGCGTTTGCTGTCCCAATGCTTTGAAATTTAACAAACCTGGAATTTGTCCGGCACCAGAAGTCGAATATTTTACACCAAGCACGGGCTACATGTGCGGCACACCTTGTACCCATGACCTCGAATGTCGTAACATGGAGAAATGTTGCTTCACCAAAGGCTGCCGATATA
Organism: Eumeta japonica; assembly: GCA_005406025.1. NCBI lineage: Eukaryota > Metazoa > Arthropoda > Insecta > Lepidoptera > Psychidae > Eumeta > Eumeta japonica. The sequence goes on from BGZK01003669.1 coordinate 9,826, forward strand.
ACTGCCAAGAGCCACACAATGTAACCACGTGTCAACAGGCAAAAGCTTTGGCCGATGTTTTAGCCATTAATGAACGTGAAGGTAGAGGGTTTGTGCCCGACTGCGGTGGTCCCAATGGTATGTTTTCGCCCAAACAATGCTCTCGCAATGGCTTAGTTTGTTGGTGTGTCGATCCCAGAACTGGGCACAAAATCGCTGGCACAATGGGTGCTGCGAATTCAGTTAATTGTGAGGGATGGGAAAATATGATAAGCCGATCGTTTATGGGTCGTAGTTTCAACCAAGAGAAATGCGATACCAATATTTGTGCGGCTGTATGTGAATATGGTTTCAAGGTAAGTCGAAAATTTTGCAAAAAAAAAAAATTATCGCATTTGCTATAAGCTGGCTTTTATGTTACAGAATGATCATAATAATTGCCCCACTTGTGAATGCTCAGAGCCGTGTGAAGGTTTCACATGTGCCATTGGGTCAAAATGTGAAGTAGCGACAGATCCCTTGTGCAAATCAGGTTCTTCCTTATGTGCATCTTGGCCAGTATGTAAGCCCATCATGGCTTATTCCAATCCCTGTGAAATAGGCACCCCTTTGGCAGATAACAATACAAATGAACTTGTATATTGTCTAGATGGTAAGTTATGAGATCAGGTTCTAATTTGTATTACATATTGTGTTTTGATTGCTTTCTGTTTTGCAGAACGCCAAAGCTATGGCCGAGAAATAAAATCCTTTTTTGATGCTGAAGATGATTTTAAAACATCACGGGCCATGCCCAATTACGTTAGCTGTCCTAAGGATTACAAATGTACTAAATTACACAAACAATTGGAAAGTGTTTGTTGTCCTGCTAAAAGCTCAGATGATAATAAGCTCGTGGAATCACACCAGCAAACGAGTAAGTATATATTTGTTAAGGAGAGGATAATTTATTTATTGGAGCTTCTTTTATTTGTGGTTGTAGTGTGTGAATACATACGAGACTTTTCGGAACGCATGAAGGCACTGAAGAAGGCATGAAGTTGGCTTTACCTGAACCCAAATGCTCTGAAGAAGGCAATTACAAGGAACGCCAATGTAGTTTTCGTAAAATTAAAGTTACCAGAGCAGAACATCGCAAGATTCTGGAGGAAAATACCATTAGACGCATGCGCATGTTGCTGGCTAATAACACGCCTAAACGATCCAAACGTAATACTGAACGCTTGAAACTCTATCGTGTGGATGACAGTTTGCTTAAGATTCAAACAGCTGGCCCGGTTATGGGACGCAGTGCCAAAGTTATTGATATGGGTGCCAGTAAGCAACAAGCTTTGGGTCAGCTATTTGAGACCGATTTCAAAAAGGTGGTGCCAGCTCCCAAGAGACCATACAATGTAGATGAAATGGTTGAATTGGATGTAGAATGCTGGTGCGTGGACAGTTTTGGCACAGAAATACCACAATCACGCGGTTTCAATGTCACCGATGAATCATGTATAAAATTGCGCAGAAATCGATTGCTTGATCTCACTTGTCGCATGGGTTGCGAATATGGCTTTAATTTAGATCCCATAACACGCTGTCCAGCTTGTCAGTGTCGAGATCCTTGGGACGTGGTCTGTGGTGAGAATGAAGAATGCCGCATTGTCGAAGTATCATGCGATGATGAATATTGTCCCCTGTTCCCGCTTGTTTGGCACGCAAACCCGGTCAGTGCCCCCATTTGGTGCCACCAGGACCCGATAACCCTAGATGCCAATGTTTGTGCTTACGAGTGTCGTACCGACAACCATTGTGATGGCGCAAAACGTTGCTGTTCGAATGGTTGCGGTACTCAATGTGTACTTCCGCAGATGAAGACTGCCTGCCAGCACTTGCAAGCCATTCAAATGCATCAATCTTCCGAACTGGTATACCGGTGATGAAAATGAATATTGCTCAATGTGATGATGTCACAGGAGAATGGAATAAAATACAATGCTCACCCAATGGTGAGTGTTGGTGTGTGGATGACAATGGCCAAGAGATGAGTGGAACTCGTGTTAAGGGTACGGCGCCAGTGTGCAATGAAAATTCATCGTTTAAATGCGAAAAGAAGAACTGTACCAAAACTGCGAAGCCGGCTATCAAGTTGATGAAAACGGCTGTCAGACTTGTAAGTGCAGGGATTTTGTGCGGAAATTAATTGTGGCACCAATGAAGAATGCCAGTTGATAAATATAGACTGCGTGGACTCACCATGCCCAAAATGCCCATATGTGTGCCCAAGCGTGAGTCGTTGTGCCCTGAAGGAGATCCTCTAAGACAAGGTGACATGGTAGTAAGTTGTGTCCCCAAAATGAGAATGAAACTTGCCCATCATCGCACACCTGCCAATTAAATCCAGTTACCCATCGCGGCGTTTGTTGCACAAAAACCAGTAAGTTAAAAGAATTATGTGTAATATCCATAAGATTCATTAATTTTTGTATCTAACTAGGAGATGTTTGCTTTGAATCCATGGACAACACATGTTTGGCAAAAATCGCTTCAGTTGAGAATGCCACACGTTATCGTTTCAATCCCAAGGTGAATCGTTGCATTCCCGTTGTTATTGACTTGAAAGAGAACAATTGCCAAACTAAAACCTGTTCCACAATGAGCTATCTTGTAATTCGGTATGTCCCGCTTTGACCCAATGCGAAAGGTTGAAGCTAAAACACTTTAGCTGCCCGTCGAACAGGGCATTCCTCGGTATGGTTTAAGCCAAGATGCGATCCTCTAACAGGCCAGTGGAGTCCAGTGCAATGTTTAGGCAAGCAACCTGGTTTGAACTCGGTAGTCGGCTCTCTACATCAAACATCTTCACCTTTTGGCGTATGCTGGTGTGCTGACAAGAAAGGTGCTCCTCTCAAGGGCACCCTGACGAGAGATGTTGAACCTGTTTGTAATAGCAGGCAAGGCCGAAAAATTAAGCCCCAGAATACAGACGATTTACTTGTTATGGAAGAACTTATACGCCAAATGACAGTTTTAACTGACTTTGATAATTTTCTAGAAACTGAATTACAGGGAATCTAATGACGCTCAAGCTAGGAGTGTAAGAACAGAAGACATTCTGGAGCCCTTACCCACAACAACTCCAAAACCACCTAAATCACAATCGGCAGTATCCGATCGTGTTCTAGAAATGGCCAACTCTCTCTGGGATTCTAAGCTGCTGGTCGACTCAGTAAAACCCATACATCTGAAATCTACGCGATGCCGTTCCCTGGCTAAAACTGCACCCTTTCCAATATTATGCGATGAAAAGGGTGCCTTCAGTCCATGCAGTGCAACAAAAGCATTGCTGGTGTGTAGATTCGGCCGGCAACCAACTGGAATCTTCGCCCATGTTTGAAAAGGTCAATATAATTGTACACTGACACCAATTTCATCGGTCGTAGTAGAAATGCATATGCAAAATAATTCAGATACTTACATGAGCAATGTCTACGATTCCATACGCTCGGAGCTGAATCAACTGTTAGGTCACAATGTCGAAAATCTACGTGTAGGGAAAATAGTGATGGCTCAGCTTTAATTCGTTTCGAACTGCACAATGAAGATAAAATCGACATGGCTTTGCAATAGAAGCTTCCATTATGAGCGGAGATTTTAAATTATCAAATGGCCACTATTCCACAGATATAACACGTGTACAGTTCATACACCGACGCCAAGAACTGCCCACGTATGCCAAAGTCATTACGTCACACGAGGGCACTCTTCAATTAGTTTTATTTATAACAGCCAGCAGTACAGCCCTTTTAATATGCATTTTTGTAGTTTATTTCATGTTGAAACGTGGCAAGGAAAAAGGCATGACCAATCCATATTTAACAAATTCGCCACCGCCATATCAATCGCGCAAGCCTAGCTTAACGAACAACGACAATGACTTTGCCTCACCGATATTCGTGTTAAGTCCCGAGCATGATTTAGAAAGTATTCGAACGCCTTATGACAACAAAAATATGGCAAAATGTTAAAGAACAAAATATTGTATTGGAAGTGCTTAAAGAAGGCATAACTGAAGCAGTAATATGCTTTGCAAAAAATATAGCCTACTTTTTTAATTTTCTACATCCACACCTAATCATCTTTTTACACGCTAGATACATACATTCCGAAAGAAAAGAATAAACTCTATTAAAAATACAATTATTATGTTAAACAATCGTACACATAAATAATGCACACATTTTTTGTCGAACTCTTTTCATTTTGATGAAACTTATATGATTTTCTTTTTCTAAATTATAATTATAAGTGTTAAAGATCGTTTAAAATATCTTTGAACGACAACAACCAAATTCACATACTCTCTACTTCGTTTTCGTTTTGTACTGCAAACTCAAATATAAACGCTAAAACGTCTCGATATAGTTTTTCTTATTGAGTGCTACATCTTAGTGCAAAGCAAATTTATATTGCTAAATGAATGCTTGTATCAAAATTCGAATATTATGACGAAATCGCACTACACAAATGCCCAGTATTTAGGTAAATGTTTACCACCTCAAAATTAATTCACAAATTATTTAAAGTAAACGATTTAAAATTTTTTTAGTTCATGTCAATTCCAACTCGTGCAAAAAGAGGATTAGGTGTACAAATTTCTTCGTGGAAACATTAATAATGGCATTCCAATTTTGAGATACACAGCAGAATGGTAGCAGTTTAAATGTTTCCTTTTTAAGATCATAAAAGTCTGAAACTGGCTATCAAGTCTATAAATTCGCCTTGCTCAACATTTTCATCAAATGGTTTCAGTTTCGTAAAATTTGTCATTTATGCTTTTTGCCATGTTTATAATAAACAAATTATTATTATTTTAAATTGTATATAATAGTTAATATTTCCTTTTCATTAATTCATTACAAAAAAAACCAAAACGCAAATGGAAATAAATTTATAATTTTTTGCACGTGTGTATCAGAGATCCGCAATGAATCACATTTTTTGGTTGGTCACGGATAGAAACGCTATAACTAGAATTTTTTTCAGTCTAGCATTTGTTTCTTGCTATTTTGATTAATTAAATGATATTATGCTGATATGTGTATGCCAACAATACAAATTCAAAATAAAAAAAAATAATAATAATAAAATTGATGAAAACTGCTAGTCAAGAAGGCTTTCCTCCTACTTGAGACCAACAATGCGCAATTAAGGTATGAATGAATGCAGAATCATCCAAATGAGTAGTTTATTAAAATTTTAAATTACCAGTAGTGTTGTCAACTTTTATACTTTAAGAAGCACCGAAAGCAAAAATACGTAGAATTAAAAAAACACTAAATTTATTAACACTAAGTTGCTCATTTCATTAAAGAAAACAAGTTCACTAATTTTTTTTTAAATTAAAATAACAAAATTAATAATAACAATAAACAAAATTAACAGATTTTATGTTTGCACGTAAATAGATAAAAAAAAATAAGAGATCAATTCTTACAATATGTACACACATGGCTACACTTTGTATATGATGAAATTTTTTCACACTTGAACGACAGCCCATAAAAATTAGCTGGCCACTTGAGTGCTTTTATCGTCGATATCTTGCAGTCCTGCCTTAACTACAGGATTTCTTGTGCACCCTAGTAAAACCATTTAAAACAGTGCGAAACGCTCCAAGTTGACAAAGCTGATTAACAGCATTATATGCATACTCATTGCAAGTTAGAGTATAAACTGATATCTGGTGCTTATATTTGCAACGTATGAGTATTTAAAAGTAATTTAGATTAAAAGCAAGGTCAGTTTAGTAGGTATTTGGTGCAAAAACGCAAAATAAATTGCTACAATATTAGCAGCTACCTACGCCAAGCTGTTTACATTTTATAATTGAATTGGACGTTTGTTGTGAATGAATACACATTTTGAATTTCAATCATAGACAAATATTTCTGGTTAATTTGCCGTCTCCTTTCAAAATGCACACATATTTGCGTAGATAATTTATGGTAATGAATCTATGTATGATTAAAACTTATTTTATTTTCCAATTTAAGTTATACGAGTGCACGCACATGTACGCATTCTCTCTCTCTCGATGTATGTATGTATGTATTTTAAATGCTAAAATTTATTGTTTATATTAATAATACATACATATGCATCTTGAGCTTATGAAGTACATATGTATTTTATTTATGTAGCTACGTAAGTGTAAATTTTTTCTATTTTAAAATTTGCTTATTTAATAAATAAATGTTTCAAAAATAAAACAACAAATACACATGCTGCTTATTTATCTCCTATACAATTTGAAGAAAATAGGAAAATTTTAGTTTATACTAATCTTGAAAGCGCTACTAGAAATGAATCTGCAATCGTTGGTCGGTGGATGAATGAGGTTGAAAATATGTACATATGTATGTATGTATGCATGTATATTTATATGAAAACTGTGGACTCAGAACCAATGGCAGTGTATTATTATTGATGGACTGGAAGGAAATATTATATTTATTTACTTAATTTGTTAGTTAACCGTTACAATCAAAGGTTGGACAAGTCATAGACTTAAATTTCCCGGTTTTCAATATCAAAAATGCATCTTTTGTATAAAGCTGATAGCGCATTGTACTCTGAAATTAGTCTACCTTTTTCTTTCGATCATTCGAAGCATAAGAAGTTACACACTTATTTTATCATGTTAGGGAGAAAATTGCTCAAAGTTTGCAAACCGTCTTCATTTGATAAGTTAGTGGTTTCATGAGTTTCTATCGTACGTTTTTGGTAGATTTCTCTATTGTTTATTAAATTTAATTTTGTGTTCACTCTTTCCAAATTATTCACTAAACATATGTACATAATTTCCTTGTGAAATATAGTATGTAGTTTCTTGATACATTTTCATTGTTCAACGCCACTATGTTTCAAATGTGTAGGTAGCACAATACCATATCTGGTGGCACCAAAATGAAATTAAGCTAAAAAATTCAACAATAAACGCACCGAGCACTAATTAAAATGCTAAAAGCGAAGTGCAAATAAACAACTGTTTTGTTTTAATTCAATTACCGTTAAAATATTCTCACCACACACCACGTGCTGTGCTTAAGTATTCCAGGGATGCCATTTATCAAAGGTGCTTAAGTTGTAAAGCTGGGATTCCACTATTGGCGCATTATTGCCGACTTTCGTTGGCTCACTGCAATAAAGCCATAGGTAGTAAGCCAGAATGCCTTATTTATCAAATAATTCAATAAATCTACATATGTCTGTATATATGTACATTTAAATGTGGCTTGTTTACCACTGCCATGTAGTGCAATCACATCCCCATTTTTTAATTAATACAGCAATCAAGTCAATTAGGCTCAGTGGCTATGACTTCATTGCAGTGAGCCAACGAAATTGTTACAATGCGCCGATAGTGGGACCCAGCTACAAATGTAAATTAAAGGCTATTATAATGGCAGGAAGAATATTAGTAATTGGGAAATATATCTCTACGCTAAAATAAGAAAAGAAACATTACACGTTCATGTTAACTTTTCCCGATTAGGAAATTAAAAAAATTGGTCTCTGAGTCTTATCTGGGGATTCGGAATTGAATTACCTAATAAACGTTGAGGAATAATTTGCCTGTAGACAGCTAGACGTCAATAACGATGTGTGCTTGGCTTCTTAAGATCATCAGATGTGAATGATAGTTGCTCGTTCTGTAATATTATCGAAATGGAACTATCGTCGGCTCTATTTAGAATCAAATCAAAATTAATAGAAGATATCACCTATCCTTACTGTCACAAAACTCAAAGGAATCGTCTTTGTTAATAATTTGAGTACAATTAGCACTTTATCTGATATTTCGGAAGTTATTGAAAATGGAATAATATTGTTACAGAAGTTCATATACAAAAAATATATGTATATGTACATAAGTTTGAATTTATATCCTTTACTGCACTAAAATACAAATTTTCAACATTTCGTTTGTTGGGGCATCAATTTACTTTTAATGTCAAAAATATGTCTCTTCTTGTGCAATGATGATAGAAATGTCCATCAACAATGATCATATATCCTCAAAATATATCAAAGATGAAACATATTTCAGGGATTCAATAAATAAACTTCGATAACATTGCTTATGAATATTATCTATATATGTATATACAAAATTGAATGTGTTTATTTGTTTGTTCGTTATAGGAGACCAAACCTCTGGGCTGATCTTCCTGAAATTTTTGCACCAATTAGGCTGAACTCTGAAGTAAATTATACGCTACTTTGTTTTTCAGCCACGCCTATTTTAACGCCCCACTTTTGAAATTTTTATGTGCCCCACGTAGTTGTTAAGAAAATTTATAACAAAAAATCGCACCCACTTATATGTAAGTTTGTAGTCGTAAAGCAGCTCTCTGGGCTGAAGAACAGCTCGCGTCATCGTAATTATTTCTACGTGCGGTCAGGCTTGTTTTGTTGTTTGGCCTTCGAGAGTTTTGCGTCTCACCTGCACTGGTTGATTGATTGGTCTCAATTAACTGTATCGTTAGCGGTTATTTTGAGGAATTTCATTGTCAACCATGTTGCTGTCACCATGTGAAGGTATAGGTCATGAACAGTCAGTCACAGGAACCAACAATTATTCTGTTAATACCATCGTGGGCATATGGTCTTAGTTACTCGGCCCATATTGTACATATATACTTCGGAAATTTACTTTGTAAAGTATAATTAAATAAAGAAATATGTAAGTTTGCAAAATACTAAAGACGGAACTTATGCCCAAAATGATATTATGTAACATAATATTTGTAGGCTCCTATAACTGATTGTAAATGATCTAAGCCTTCACATAAAAAGTAGTAAAACGTGGATAATAATGAAATGTCTCAGAGGCAAAACAAGCAAACAGTGCAATGGAGATGCAAAACTCTCGAATGTCAAACTACATAGCCTAGTTTTCATTGGCATTTGTACACTTGCAACTTCTTGGCTACTGCTAACATGTATGTATGTATGTTTATGCACATATTGCAGAAATTTAGTAGAGATACATTCTAATTAGGTTGTTCCCTTTTGGCGAATTTCGGTAAAATGGGAGCAAACAAGAATTTCTCTCAATAATAGACAAAAACGCATAAAGTACGGGAACACTAATAACCACATTTCTATCCCAGAAGAAAGCGTCATACATTCCTATATGACACATTAGTGTGCATTAACGCAAAATTCAAGTATGTACTTACATTTTTAAGCATTTATAATTTAATATTTTAATAAAATTCACTATTTTAAATTTGTCGTAAAATTTGTTTGCAATTTTTTATTGTTTACTTTTGAAACAGCTGACTCTTCTACTGCTTGCCTAAACTAGTCTGAAGAAAAGTTCGCAAAGTATAAGTGAATCTAAGTGGTCGTGTTATTTAAAACAACTTATCAAAACTTCACAGTGCCCAAGACGAACTTATATATTAGGTGAAATTGAAATTGAGTTTTTTTAATAAACTTCTTACTTACAGCTTACAATTGCAATATACCTTTTAGAGCAATGTGCACTTTTTATTTATTATATTTTAGTTTATTCTTACGATTTTAAAATTTTCAAATTTATTCAGTTTTTTGTCTATTTAAAAATAGTGAAAAATGTACACAAATAAAATTTGACACCTGAGGTCTCCTAAGCTCGAAAAAAGTTCACCTAATAATATTGAATTCCTTGACAGTGCCTTAAATTATATTTTAAGTCACAAGCTATTTAAGCATTTTTCGAAATATAAAGCATTTATTTCGGACTGTGAATTTAAGTTACTGATTCAGTAATTCTTAAAAATAAGGAAAACAATGTACACATGTATAAATATATAAGTTTTCATTAGCAATAGAAGAATAAATAAATAACACAAGTTGTTTTTTTTTCTTGCTGAAAGATGACTTCAATATTCTTTATTGTTATTTTTTAATAAGTAGATAAAAATCATTTCATTTTATTAATTTTGTGTCTAGAAATAAATCATTGCGTAATAATTATTGAGTTTTACTTTTTTCGTTTCGCAAACGGAATTGTAAATTTTTTAAATTAGTGTATATAAATTCTAAAAAGGTGTAAACTTTTGTAAATTGTAGAATTGTTTTACTTGTTGGAGATACATATTCCTAAAATAATAACAAATAGGTGTCATTGCACTGAAAGGAAGGAATGAAGGTATTTTGCAGTAAATAATTTTGGGCAAAAGTGCAGTTAAATACATTCATATTACAAAATAATTTATAGACGTTAGAAAAATTAAATTCTATCTTTCTATTATATTTGTTTTCGAAACTGAACTGCCAGCTAAGAAGCAAATGTTTTTTTTTTTTTTTATACATATGAGTTTGTCCAGTTATGCTTGAATAGTCGAGTAAATAAGTTAGAACTGAATTAATTCTAATAATAAATAAATGTAAATAGAGCAATAAAATTATAAATACATATGATTGTAAATATAATATTTAATCCATTACAGAAGAATAAATGAACGTATGGAATGTATAACTGATTTTTATAATTACATTTGATTAGAAATATATGTTGGTAAGTATGTATATAAATTTAACTTTTAATGGAATCACTTGAACAATGGAGAGAATGATTTTTATATATAAAAACACATGAATCTGAATTAATATTTACTTGTTACTCTGGTTTTGTTATTTGTATTGTTGGAACTGGTTGGGTGATCACGACGTGGTATGGGTATAGCTGCTCTTTGATCTTCCATGCGGCCACTTTGAACTTTCATGATCAGCGAGAAGAAATCTTCATCGGGTACAGTAGTGCCACTACCACCAGTTGGTCTATCGCGACTTTGAGTTTCAGCATCAATGACTACATTTGGTCGAGGTAATTCAGAACGCTGTTCTTCTAGCCGTGAGCTTTGGCAACGCATTAACATGTCAAGAAAAGCATCATCTACTTGCTCCGTAGTTGTTGCACTACGCGAAAGTGGAGGATGCTGCGTTTGCAGCAGCTGACAAGCCTTTGTACTTGCTGCATTTGTTTGCTGATAAGGATTTAAGGCCAGGAAGGCTATTGGCGCCATTTGTAGATGGTGTTAAATGGGTTTGTATTAAGTTATGTTGTTGCAGCGGTTTACGTGTAGCCCCTGTGTCGGCATTTCCAGCCACTTCTCCCATGGTGTTTTTACTGATTTTAATTGAACATCTTTGATCATCCATGCGTTTCGATTGGGATCTGGACAACAGTTCAAAGAAATCATCATCTTGAGCTTTGATTGGACGTACTTTGGCTTCTTGCTTTTGAACTCGTTTGCCATCGGGTGTAATTTTTATTAAATCCAATTGCTCCATACTTTGGCGTCGTACTCTTATCTAGAAAAAATTTTCCAAACATTTTTTGTCTTTTAAATGCAATTTAAAGATATTGCTTAAACTTACCATTCTTCCTTGAGAGTTTTCAGAATCAATAGACTGGCCATCACTACCTTGTGAACATCTGTATTACTTGAGCGCACATCGCACTCAACAGGTGAGGAACACCCTCAGGCATTCCAAGAATGTGGCGTAAATCGCTGATATTTATGCGGGCTGTA
>BGZK01003670.1:0-21329 GCA_005406025.1 Eumeta japonica
TTTTCAGATTCAAGCTTCAGCTTCTTCTCGTCTGTAGTTTTCCTGATCTTATCGCTGCGGCCATCCGCTTCGGCTTCAGCCAATCCAGCTGAGCTTTCTGAGTTCAAGTTCTGCCTTTGACCTTCATCTCGCGTTTACTGACCTCATGAGGGCACGCGTTGCCTGACGTTCATCAGTGCAATAGGTCTCAATTGTCAATTTTGTCGCGGGCAATATCGAGTCGTGCTGATTCAGCGCTATTCCCCGGCTTTGGCCACCTCAATTTTGCTGAAATATCTGCCAGCTGATCTTTGCAGGAATCAGTTGCAGCAAATACTGTTAATGGTGACGTGATAAACAATAAAGCAACAACTGCATTTTCATAGCCATATTAAATCCTTGTTAAAACAGACTAATCAGAGTGATATTGCCGGTTTACTATAGCAAGAGGCGATCAAAGCCACAACATATAATTTGAAACATGAAATTATCACGTCATCAGGAGTCGTTGTTAAATTGCGGTTTAAATCTCAATAACTTCAGCGGAAATGGCATCATTAAAAATCCAGCATTGCAGCGCAGCTTTTAATGCGCCTAACCTTTCAAATAACGAGAAAAATTTTAACAATCCCCAGAGTATCCTGTGAAAATGATCCAGATCATTTTTTACGCATTCGGCGCGGGACTTCCTGATTGTTATCATATCGTTTAACAAACACAGCTAATAATGCCGCATCTTCTTAAGAACAACGACTGGAAAGTAAAATGACCTCTTTCAAACATGGCAGAAAATTCGCCAATGCTTTCGTGATGATGGCTGCAGTTATGTCCATTTCCGCCTGCTCTGGCAATTATATCATCTCGACCAATGACGGCCACATGATAACGACCAGGGTAAACCCGTCAGAGATAAAGAAACCGGCATGCTCTCCTATAAAGATGCAGACGGAAACATACATCAGTTGCAGCAGCGCGATGTTAAAGAAATGGTGCAAAAGTAAATCCTTTTAAGCAACGATCTGATTAATTTCCTGAAAATCTCCTGATGTGGAAGAAATAAGCAATGAAAATTTCCCAATTAGCCTTGGCTTACTGCTGTATCTCTTCATCTGCAATGGCCATTGGCCTGAATGCTGAACAAGGTAAAAACACCTCTGCACTGGATGCTGAAATTGGCCGTTCATCCGGCGGACTCTATCTGGACAGCCAGTGGATCAAAATACGGCAGATGGTGTGCAGATTGGTCAGGCGGGTACCGGTTATAACACGAAATCGGTCCGGTGATGCTGACCGCTGGCGTGAAAGCGACTTACATCGGTGGCAAAAAGGGGATAACGGCGTCGCATTTCCTGTCGGCGGCGGTGAAATCAATCTGCCTGCCGATTTTGCGATTTATGGTGAAGGGTATTCCGCGCCGGAACAGCTGACCAACAGCGTTAAGAATTTTGTGGAAGCAAACGCCGGCGTCAGCTGGTCACCTCTGGGTCCGCTGGTTTTAAAGTGGGCTACCGTTACGCGGGTGTCGACGGTAAAGATGGACGTCCGGGTCATACGCTGATCGATGGTCCCTACATCGGTGGCGGTCTGACATTTTAATGTCAGATAAAAATTTCTTTGGCTGGTGAGGAAGCCTATTCAGATAATCAGACTGGCTTCTTTACTGAACAACTTGCCTGAACGCTGGCGGGTATTGCTGAGAACAGATGATGAAATCTCTAATGCTGATGTTGTTCACTCTTTGTCTGACCGGATGCGTGCAATACAAATGGGTTAAGCCCGATGCATCTGAGCAGCAGGAACCATAGCGGAAACAGCCTGTCGAACTCAGGCGCTGCGGGATTTACCGCCTGATAATATCGTCAGCGGTAAATACACCTCGAACAGTAAATATAAAACGACTGATACCGACTACTCAACCAGTGACGCCAATGAAAGTCAGCGCGAGATACTGGTGAAGATTGCATGTTTAAAAGGCTGGCAACAGATTGAGGTTCAGCAATAGCGGTCTGTGAGGCGGGTCAAAACACAGCCTTTTCCTGTGAGTTTTACTTGTTCCACTCAGCGTTTATTTCTGCATCATCTTTATGCTGCGCAGAACGCTGACGCCGGCAACGCTCTGAGCAATACAAAACTTCATTCCAGCACTTCTCCCACTTTTTACGCCATGACATCGGTTTGTTACAGGTTTTACAGTAACGAACAGGTAATGACTTTTTATTGCCTTTAAACACTTCAGACCTCTGCAGAAGTAATCATCGCGCTGACGTAAACGCATCAGTTGTCAAGTGTAGCTTAGCCTGCGGTAATTCCTCCCCATCTCTGCGATAGCTACGTGCATGGTGTTCAGATCAGGCAATGCGGATGCCTGTCCTTATCCGCCTAACCCCAGAACGGATTTACAGTGCAAATTTATCATTAGCAACTATTTAAACTTGCGTTGCTCTGCAACCTCAGAATGAACCCTGCATAAGTGAAAATCCACAGGGTTAATTACACCAGGCAACAGTTCAGCGCAGTTCATACCCGCACTGGTCAGGCCGGTTATTGATTACTCTGTTCATCTATACGTTACGTGGTGGACTTGAAAAAAGAAGAGGTTGTCAAACCACTTATAAAACTGGCCGGGATTGTGCAAATAAATGCTTGATTTAATGAGACTTAAGCAATAATCCTGGAGAAAAATGGCATTCAGGCTTGAATCCACAGCATGTCGTGGGCTTATTAGCTGCAGACGCTGAATGAACAAAGGGTAATTATTACCGTAAATAATCATTTTAATGGCAGCAGGCAGGCGATGATTCTGCTTAACCCGTATCCATCTGTGTGAGTGCACGGCATTTTTCACGCATATTTAAACCAATCGGCAGACAATTTCGCAGCACTGCTATGCGTTATGTTACGTTCCTGAAAAAAACAGGGAGGTATAAATAAATCAAACTATTATCATGAACTTACCACTATGATGCTGAATCAGCTTTTTTGACAATAAATTAGCGAAATAATTCATAGCAGGGATTTTTACAGCAATTACGCACAGCATCATTGCTCTGAGCAGTAGCTGCATGTGAGCTTTGCAGCTGACGTTATCCTCTTTCTCAGGAAAAGCATGCGAATAGCAAGCGACTCCGCTGACACTGCACAAAACCAGCACGATTAATCCATAACCCTGCTAAATTACCCCATTCGTCTAATACGGGTTTTAGCCATTTGAGTGAAGTGAGTAAAAAAATGGCGTAAATTTACTTTTGTTTAACCAGCATGCGTTAAATAGAGTTTCAACTCTCTCAGAAACAGATTAATATGTTAAGGTTGAACTATTGGTTCTGTATTATGATTCTTCGAAGGCAAGCATTTTAAGAAAAGCAGGTCCGACGAAAAGCATCAGCGTGAATCCGCTCTGTATTTTTATTATCTGAACATGACTATGGTGACTTTGATGAGTGACACTCTCAACAGCTTGAATAATATCCGTACCCTCCGCGCAAATGCTCGCTTGACCCTTGCTGCCTGGAAGAAATGCTGGAAAAACTGTCGGTTGTGGTCAGTGAGCGACGTGAAGAAGCTCAGGCTTCTGAAGCGGCTAATCGTGAAAAAGCTGAGAAGCTGGCAAAATACCGTGAATTACTGTTGCAGGAAGGTATCGACCCTAACGAACTGTTAAATGGTATGCCGACTACTCCCGCTGAGAAGAAAAACGTGCGCCTCGTCCGGCTAAATCAGTATACCGACGAGAATGGTGACGTTAAGCAGTGGACAGGTCAGGGCCGTACCCCTTCGGCGATTAAATCAGCCATCGATGCAGGTAAATCGCTGGACGATTTTCTGATCTAATTCAGGATGCACGGATGAGAACCGCCTGACGTTGCTCAGGCGGTTCTTTATCAACAACAGACGAAAAACACTAACTTCATACTTCCTCTGCCTGTACATACGCTGCTTATCCATCTTTATACACAATCATGCACAGAAACTAACCTGAATGTAATTTCCGAAATGCTCTGCGCAATTTCGTTGCAGATAAAAGGTTTCATTCACTTACCTTAGCCGTTTTATCAATTTACAACAGACCGGGAAACACGTGCGATGATGATTTCCAACCCGTTCTGCTGGCAAATGAAAGTTCGGGCGTATTACCATCAGGGTCGCCAAAGATGCCCGGTAACTAACGGTTATTTCAGACTGCTGCGTAATACCCTTCGCGACGGTGCCACCTGTTCATCTATCTCTTCGCGACGGCCGCAGGCTGAAGCCAATACGACCCAAAGGCCCCAGCGGCGTACTGTTACTGTTATCTGATTGCACCAGCACAGAGCAAAAGGTCCGGTCAGTTCTGACAGCCATGCGATTTTCTGCACGTCCGCGCCCGATTCTCGCCGATGTATTACCCGCATCCGGCATAACGGCGATAAAATCCACGCTCTTTACTGAATCGCGTACCAGTGCAAGATGAGTGGAACCGGTATCGTCTGACATGATCGCTCCCTGTTGAAGTTGAGCGATCATCGTGCCACAGAGACAGTTCAGAATTTCATCATGCGTGCTTAGCCGGACGTTCTTCACATTACCCGGTGCGCCTGCCGTTTCGCACGATACAAAGCCTCATCCGCGCGCTTTATAAGCCCCTGTTTCCCATGCTGTAAATCAGTAGCGAAATACATGGCACAGCCAGCACTCAGGGTGACGATGCTTTTGCGGCAGCTCAGTGGCGGAATAGCGAGCCGATTAACGGCTGCGATGATGGACTCCGCGGGTCTGCAGTGGACAGCGGTTGTTCAGACAGAATGATGGCAAACTCTTCGCCCGCCATAGCGGGCGGTGAGCTCGTTTTGCGCCGGGCGGCGTGCTTCAGAACGGTGGCGACTTTTCAGGCAGTCGTCACCGGCAACATGGCCATAAGTGTCGTTGTAACGTTTGAAATAGTCGATATCAAACAGAATCAGTGACACGGGCAGGCCACTCAGTTCCCGCGTTCCAGGCTTTCGCCAGCATGTGGTCGAAATGGCGACGTTAGCCTCCATGTCAGCCCGTCACTCTGTGCCTGATTTTCCGGGAGCGATTCGCTGCAGTCAGCTCATCACGTAACCGTGTCAGTTCACGCTGATAACGCAGCGTATGGCGCGCCTGACGCAGCACAAACGTACCCAGTAAAAGAATAACAAGTAGCAGAGCGAGGCTCAGAATCAAATCCTGTACCCAGCTCTTTAGCCAGTGGTTAAACAGCGCTCGCTTGTCGTAACCCGCGGCTACCACCAGCGGATATCGCTGTGAACGGACAAAGCCGAAGATGCGTTTTTTACCATCAAGCGCAGCCGTCCACTGACCGCTCCCTTTATCCGAATTCGCCAGGATCTTCATGAACAGCGGACTCACTGAAAGATTTTTGCCGATATAGCTATCGGGCATTGGCCGAGCGTAAAGGTTGTGTCTGCCAGCATCAGCGCAGCACATCCCATCGCTGAGTTCGTAGTAGCTATAGAAACGGCGAAAGTAGTCCACTGATGGTGGCGAGCAAAACCTTATAAAACCGTTGTAAAGCATCATTGACGCGCAGGGTAACCGGAATGACCAGCTCGTGCGTAGTACGGCTGCAGACCAATGAGCCGATATGCGAGTTATTGCGCGGGCTGGCGCGATGATAATCGAAATACTCACGATCGGAATTATCAACGCACGGCGGTATTCTGCTCATCGAGGTCGCTATCCATCGGCCCCGCTCATCATAGTAGAACAGGCCGTGAAGTTGCGGCAGGCGGCTCTGCAACAGATGCATTGTCTGACTCAGCGCCCTCTGCGCCGGTGGTGGCGAGCTGCTTAAGCTCGCGTTGCACTTCGCACAATGAAAGTTCGGTTTGCAGAAACAGTATCGTCAGCCTGACGCGCCTGGTGAAGATTCACGGCCGTATCCTCAGCTTTACGGACGGTTTCATTCCAGTCTTCCCAGCGTCAAGATCAATCCAATTACCGCCACGGTGAGCAATACGCCTGAGGCATAATGCTTCTCAGCGGCGGCGAAATTTCTGGCGCAGAACCATCATTTTTACGGCGAAACTTCATGCCTGTCCTTGATAAACCCTGTTGACTGATTTAAGCACAGTTAGTCAAAAGCAAGAATGCAAATCCCGCAATCCCGCTTCGATAATGACAATCCCTATTAAACCAGCATAATTTGCTTAAATCCTCTCCTTAAATGGCTCAACCGGTATCCATAATGCAGGATTTATAGCGAATTAACCCACATTTAAGCTTCAATTCTAAGGCAGGTAAATGTTACCCTTGGTGGCTGAATAATTTGCACTTTATTGATTAACTTGAGTATTTGAGGAATTTTATGACTAAGAACCTGAGCAGCCTGAATAATATCCGCACTTCGTGCAGAGGCGCAATATGGCTCTGGATATGCTCGAAGAGTTGCGCCAGAAATTAGAGACCGTGGTAAATGAGCGTCGTGATGAGGAAAACGCACGAGCGGCAGAAGCCGTGAAAAAGCGGAGAAACTGGCTTTTATCATGGAGCTGTTAATGGAAGGGATCAATCAGCGGAACTGGTGAATAGCGATGCTATTGCGGTATCCGGGAAAAGAAACGCGCGAAACGTCCGGCGAAATATCGTTACACCGATGAAAATGGTCAGGTACGCGAATGGACGGGTCAGGGCCGTACTCCCTCCGTCATTAAGGCGGCGATTGAAAATGGCCAGTCGCTGGATGATTTCCTGCTTTAGTCGCAAGAATTCCTGCCGGATCACACATTATCTTCCGCCACTCTCGCGTTGTTCATCTCCGGCTGTGGACCGCGAAACGTCCGGCGCCACTCACTGGGAGTGACGCCAAACCGGGATTTGAAACGCTGCCGGAATGAAACAGGCGAATCAAAACCTGCCCTTGCTGCCACGCTTTCAATACTGATACCGGTGGTTTCGAGTGGCTGACTATGCTGCAGACGCTCAGCCGTCAGCCACTCACCCAGTGACATACCCGTCGCCTTGTGAAATGGCGCGTCAGCGTCCGCCTGCTCGCACCAAGCTGACTGTGACGGGTGTCGAGATCCTGCGGCTGATGGATCTCTCGCAGGGGAGGCCAGCAGCGCGTGATCCTGCCGTCGCGGGTCGTTTCCGGAACCGGCCGCTCAATGGCTGCGCCTGCCCACACCTTCACGGTAAAGGCGGCACCACCATACGCTGGCGACCCGATTCGCTACAGCGCTGCCATAGTGCTGGCAGAATGATGTCCAGACAGCAGTCGATACCGCCGCGGTGCCGGCAGAGGTGATCAGACGATCGTCCGGGTATAAGGGCATTGCTGTCGAGGTGAACCTGGGAAAGCGTTCGCTGAAATCGCGCTCAAATTCCCAGTGAGTAGCACGATGCTGATCAAGCGGGCCTGCATAAGCCAGTACGTAAGTCCCCAGACAAAGTCCGACCACCTCTACGCTGCGGGGCAGCTACCAGCTTATCCAGCAGCGCCTGCGACGGTTTTCAGCCGGATTATGCCAGTATGGCACAATAATGATATCGGCCCGATCGGCAGGCCAGGCCCGTTTACCTCCATGATTGACAGCCCCCATATCGGATCACCGGGCCTTTTTTCTGCGCAGATATCAATCTGAAACAGACCCTGCTGCGGGAGGCAGAGCCGAACAGAATGCAGGGAACTGAAAAATGAAACGGACTAAAACCGCCGTTGCCAGCACCGCGACGTTCAGAGCAGTCATCTTATCCCCTTTTATGAAACGCATGATTTAGCCCTTACCGCGTAGCTGTGCCGGTTCAGGACGACGATGCTCAGAATGTCATTGCTTCACCATCTTCCGGGATCGGTACCCGGTCAGCAATACCCTGTTCCGGGGTGCAGCGCCGCAGTTCAGCGCGTGTCAGCGACAATGGTTAATCGCTTCATGTGCAGAAGTGCCAGAGTCGCTTCAGGCAGAATATTGGGGTGCGGCGCATCCTCCTTTCCATAATAATGGGACCATAGAGATCGTTAGTCGCATTGCCGGCATTGATTACCACGACCTGCGGCTGAAAACGTTGCAGCGTTCTGACATAAGGTTTAACCCAGACGGTATCCCCGGCAATGTAGAGCGTTTTCGGACGGATGGGTAAACACCAGACCGCAGGCATCGCCAGAATATCGCCCATGACTTTGTCGGCATACAACGCATTGCTGCCATGCTGACCCTCCGTTTTGTGGATCGTCAGGCCGTCAACAAACGGATTTTCATCAGCAGCACCCGAACATGTGCAAAACCCTGCAGAACGAATCAGCGCTGCATCACGTTCATTCTGGCTATAGATCATCATCGTCTTTGGTATCAGCTGCTGCGCGGCCTCGTCCCAGTGGTCCATATGTATGGGTGACAATCACTGCGTCTACCGCCAGCAGTGCCTCAACCGGAGGCAGTTCAGCCATGGGATTGCGCAGATGGGGACGGGCATTACCGGCAAAGCGAGTTACGCGTCTTTATCTGCCAGCATCGGATCGATCAGTTTTTGCCTGCATACTCCAGCAGCAGTGTGGCGTTACGAATCTGGGTCAGTTTCATTTTGTGCTCCGCAAAGAGTCTCTTTCACATCAGCCAGGCTTACAGGCTGCGATAAGTTCACTTTACGTTACTCCCTGACCTGCACGTGACAGGCTCACAGGACAGTGTTCGATGGATTCGGGCCACTTTTGAATGTATCGCTGACTGGAGTCTGAGGGTGATGGAAGAATGGGCATGACCTGAGTGTGAAACGAATTTTCAGGATCAGGGCTGACAACATGAGGACAAAAAAATGCCGCAGCAGGCTGCGGCATGTTCATTTCAGGTTCGCATCAGAAATCGGCTTTCAGAACCACACGGTAATTGGCTTTACCGGCGCGGACGTGATCAGCGCTTTATTGATGTCGACATCGGGAAGAACTCAACCTGTGGCGCAATATCTGCACGCGAAGCGAGTCGCAGCAACGAACGCAGCTGGCACAGTGAGCCGGTTGATGAACCGGTTACCGCTTTGTCACCCGGATCGAGATCAAGCGCTGCTTCAATCGGCTTCATCACGGCACCCACGGTGTGGAATTTACCCTGAGGCGCCAGCGCGGCGAAATAAGGTTTCCAGTCCAGGTCGACTGCCACGGTGCTCAGGATCAGATCAAAACGACCCGCCTGCTTCTTCAGAGCTTCAGGATCACGGCTGTTAACCACTTCATCCGCACCCATATCCAGAATCGACTGCTTCTTATCCGGCGTTGAGCTGAAGGCCACGACTTCGGCACCCATCGCGTGCAGGAGTTTGATCGCGATATGGCCCAGACCGCCGATACCGATCACGCCAACACGGCTGGTCGCCGTAATGTTGCTCATCAGCAGCGGTTTAAATACAGGTAATACCGCCGCACAGCAGCGGACCGGCGCTGGCCGCATCCAGTTTTCCGGCAGCGGGATAACCCATTGCCAGTCGGCGCGCAGCTTCTCGGCAAAACCACCCTTATTCATGATGGTTGGGATGCTGCCCTGCTGACAGTTAACCTGCTCGCCGTTGATACAGGCATCGCAGTGCTGACAGCTTTTGCTGTCCAGCCGATTCTACGCTGGCCGATTGAGACCTTTGCTTTTAGCCGCTTCGCCAAGGGCAGAGATGCGGCCGATCACTTCATGTCCTGCAATCACCGGGAACTGAAGATGCCCGCTCGTTATCGATCATCGGCAGATCTGAGGTGGCAGACGCCACAATATTCGACTGGACTTCGACTTCTTCGGCTGCCAGTTCGGCGGCATCGTACTCATATAGAGTTCAAGGGCACAGCCAGCCTGCATGGCTGCATAACTTTGATTTTTCATTAGTACCTCTGTGGTTAATCACCGACAAGTGCTTAACAACTGAAAGCCTGCCTTGCAGCCGTTACGCTTACACCGCACTTTGTCTTTTATGCTGATAAATCAGCCTTTAACCTGCGCCCGGAAAGCGTTTGTAACACTTTGAGCTGCGCGACCGCTTCTGCATCGCATCCATTCCCTGCGTCAGTTCCGCAGGCTGCCGAGATCTTCGCAATAATGTCGGCGCGCTCATCGGGTCTGCTGATTCGCCAAAGCGTATCGGCCGCGCTGATACTGCGCTCCGCCATCTGTGCAGCCGTCTGCGCCGAGTCACTCCCACCAGCCGGATACGTGAGATGGTGGTGACCGCCTCGCCAATGTTACTCGCCGTGGCTTCGGCCTGCTCTTTCGACAGATGTGCCAGACGACGAACTTCACCCGCGACTACCGCAAAGCCGCGGCCGGCCTCGCCTGCGCGTGCTGCTTCGACGGCGGCATTCAACGCGGGATGTTGGTCTGGAAAGCAATATTGCTGATGCCATGTGTAATCTCATTAATGCCATTCGAGATTTTTCCAGATCGTCAGCCCTTCATCCAGCCGGCCCTGCGCCTGCTGACTCTCAGTGGCGATGTTGCTGATGTTACGGATACTGCTTTCTGCAAGGCTCAGCGTTTCTCCGGCTGTGCGTCGCCGTTTCGAGTACCGGTAGCGCCTCCATCAGCGTCAGCGCCTGCTGATAGTTGATAACCGATCCAGCACCCGCGTCTGAATGGTGTTCAGCGCTTCCCAGCGGCGTAACGCGCTGCGCGTAATGGGCCGCATAGCCGGCATACTCCACCGGGAACTGGCTCATCGCTTTGACGTCATGATTGAAAAACACCAGCGCAGAAAGCGTCTGGTTGATAGACACGCCAGTTTCACAAAGCTGGAAAAACCGGCGGCGGCAATCCTGAAGAAATGAGCATTGTGCAGCTTATCGGCATTACCGACACGACGCAGGATACAGTCGTTCATCAGAATCGCCGCGGGTTTGCCGTGCCGGGCGGTAAAAGCCTGCCATTCCTGCTGTGTCGCCTGTTTAAAGTCTTTTTCTTCCATCAGGAACAGCCGATCGCCAAACTCAAGGTCACAGAAAAACTGCACGCCACCCGATTCAATTTTGGCGATTGAGCGAATAAAGTATTCGCCGCCGACTTTGACACCAAAGGTCAGCCCCTTCAGGCGTTCAGTCAGCTGCGCCTCGGTGCAGTTAAGATGCTCACACAGCGACGCCACAAACGGCTGCTGCTGTCCCTGGCGGTTAAACACGGAAGTGACCGTACGCGCAATCGGATCGGCTTCAGCAATCAGCCAGCTCTGCTCGCGTGGCGTGAAGTTCTGGCTTTTGAACGGTGCAAAGGATTTTCCTGCTGCTATCTGGCAGAACACGATGACGGCCTTGCCCTGCAGCACCCTGCCACCCGCACCAATCCAGGTGCCATCAAAGGTAATTTTGCCACCGGCTGAACCGCCAATCGCCGGGCACGGGAAGCGCCCGCTGTTATACCGGCCTGCATCAGAACCTTCCTGACGCCGACAGGCCGTCGCAGTAAATCATCGCAAAAGTCCGATCGGCCGAGAGCGGCATCCGCACCTGTAACCGCATCAGCTCCTGCTGGATGGCGGTGATACGCTGACTGGCGGTCTGCGTATCGGCAACATGCAGATCGACAATGTGCGTTTCATGGCTGGCGATCAACGTGTCGGGCAGCCAGAGATAGCTTCCTTCCGGGCCATTGCCATCACAGTAGGTGCTTTGCGATCGGCTGCTGCTCAGCGCACCATTGGAGGAAAGCGTCAGTACCGTCAGATCGGGGTGTTAAAGCGCTGCGGGCCGGCTGACCCGCTGAAAATCGGCTTCAGGCGGAACAAATGTCATCAGAATGCCGCCCGCGCGCAGCTTAAACCAATGGAGAGAGTGACTCTGGCAATGCACGACAATCCAGGTGCCATTCGCTGGCTGGCTGCTACGCCTAAGACGGGCAACAGGCAGGCGTCTTTGATCGTCTTAATGATCGACATATTATTATTTTCACTTTTATATGAGTAATTTGCGCTTAAATTCGCGCTTTCTGGTGTGTAGAAGGAGGGCTAAATGCAGGTCCGTTCGCGTTCAGAACTCGTCGCTGAGTGCCGGGTTCATCATTGAGTGGCGCGCTCAACGCCATTGGGTTATCGCCACCAGCGGGAAAACCTTTAGCGATTGCTGCGGTTGGTTTAATGAATGAAGTTGTTACATTTTAGTAGCATAAAATAAGCCGGGACAGGATTCTGGCGGGCAGATGTAAAGCTGGTGACTGATGATTACTTTTGCGATGCAGACTCACCCGATTTTAAGGACACGGGTCTCTTTTATTGTGGCTGTCGGAAAGAGCGCTTAGAGGTTTATTCTGCCGCCTCCACGCATCTCTCTTCATCGGGCGACTTCACCACTAAAAATGAGCAGCGCTCTACTCATTATGCACTCTGCTCCTGCCAGTGCCGCTCACCAGCGCTCCGTGCTTCCGCAGGCAAATCGCGTAAATCGGGCAGCGTATCGCCGGAACCGTAGCCCATTGATCCCGTCGCTTCCTGCTGTTCATCCTGCGCGAAGCTGATTTTTCCTCCAGTTTCTGCCAGCCATCGCCCTGCTGTCGTGAGATCACAGCAAAAGTGGGCGTCTGTGCATCATCGCCGTAGATTTCATATTTCTGCTTCTGCTCGTTAGAACCAAACTCAAGCGTGTCGATTAATGTCGCGTCGCTCATAGCATTCTCCTTTTCGTCAGGCCTTTAAGCGTAGTTCATTGGTCTTTGCCCTGCTGCGGCGAACAGGCAGCCGAAGTTTAATCTCTGACTTATCAAGGTATTAACGCTGTGCATTTGCATAAACGAAGCGGTCGACTAAGCTTCACGGTGTGACTAGCTAGTCCTTTTATCTAATGGAACATTGATATGAGGTCTTCCTATGACACAACAGAAATACAGAGGTGGTGCCGGTAATTTTGCCAACGATCCAGAACGTGCGAGTGAAGCTGGCAGTGCAGGAGGCAAGGTCAGTGGGGCAATTTCAAAACGATCATGAAAAGCGGGGAAGCCGGTCGGAAAGGAGGCAAGATTAGTCGCCGTCCTTCTAAGTAATTCTGAATAAAGCGCTTTAGGACGTTTTACGCCATGGAGTGGCATCTCTTCTGAATGAATTCGACGATGTTCATCCCTTATCTCTCTCTGCCATTAAATACTTTTACGCTATTTCACCTCTCCGTTATTCGTGACCCGAATAGCAGGTCTGACGGAACGCTTTATTTTCAGTCGCAGGAGCCGTAATTTCAGCCCGCCGGTCCTGTCCGACAGACGAGCTGGGAGGGTTATTTTGCGTCACGATGCCGGGTCAGGTAGTGCTTCACCAGCACAAAGAACAGCGGAACGAAAAACAGAGCCAGCACGGTACCCGCCAGCGTGCCGCCAATGATACCGGTACCGATGGCGATGCGGCTGTTGGCACCGGCACCGGTCGCCACCGCTAGCGGGATCACCCCGGCGATAAAGGCCAGTGAGGTCATCATAATCGGTCGCAGGCGGGTTCGCGCCGCCAGCAACGCCAGCACTCAGCGAACTGCCCCGACGCACCGCATCCTCGGCAAATTCGATAATCAGTATCGCATTTTGGACGTCAGCCCGACCGTGGTCAGTAACGCCACACGGAAGTAGATATCGTTGCTTAATCCGCGCAGCGCCACGGCCAGCACCGTACCCAGTACACCAGTGGCACCGCTAACAGCACGGAGAACGGCACCGTCCAGCTCTCATACAGCGCCGCCAGACAGAGGAAAACCACCAGAATCGAGATCGCATAAAGCGTGGTCGACTGCCCGCCGGCCTGCTTCTCCTGCAGCGAAAGTCCGCTCCACGCACCCGTCGTGCCTGCCGGTAGTTCATTCGCCAGCCGCTCAATGGTGTTCATGGCATCACCAGAGCTGAAGCCTTCGGCGTTCTGTCCCTGGATTTCATAGGAGGCAGAACCGTTGTAGCGGTTAAGACTTTCCGGCCCCATGGTCCAGCGGGTCGAAGCAAATGCGGAGAACGGCGTCATGGTGCCTTCACTGTTACGGATGTACCACTTATCCAGATCCGATGGCGCAGAGCGATACTGACCATCGCCCTGCAGATAAACGCGTTTCACCCGGCCACGATCGATAAAGTCATTAATGTAGGCTCCGCCCCAGGCGCTGGTCAGCGTGTCGGTCACATCATCCAGCTGAAGTCCAAGCGCCACCGCTTTGCTGGTATCGATATCAATCTGCAGCTGCGGTGTCTGTGGCAGGATATTCGCCCGCACACCGATCAGATCCGGGCTTTGTGCGGCGCTCTGTAACAGCTGATCGCGCAGGCTGCCCAGCTGCTCACGCGTAGTGCCACCACTGGCCAGCAGCTCATAGGTGAAACCATTATTCTGCCCCAGCCCCGGCACCGACGGCGGCGTCAGCGCAAAGATCTGTGCATCCAGATCGATGCAAGCGCATAGGTGGCGCGTCCGGCAATCGCTTCAGCAGAGTTCTCACTGCCGGGTCGCTGGTCCCAGTTTTAAGCTTGATAAACGCCATACCGGCATTCTGCGCGCCGCGCTGGTTAAAGCCGTTGATTGTAAAGACCACATCAATGTTCTGTTTCTCCTCCATCAGAAACCAGTCAACGATCTGCTTATTGACGGCCTCGGTGCGGCTGGCCGTAGCGCCCGCCGGCAACGTCGCCTGAAGCATAATACCCTGATCTTCAGTCGGCGGAAACTACCCGGCAGTCGGGTGAACATGACAAAACAGTACCACGCCCATTGCGGCGTAGAGTGACACCATGATGAGCGGACGACGCAACGTTCTCACCACTTTGTGACGATACTGACGCTCGGTGGCAGCATAAAAGCGGTTAAATCCGCCAAAGAAGCCTTTGCGATGGGGTGCTGTTGGCCGCAGCAGCATGCCACATAGCGCAGGCGTCAGGGTCAACGCCACCACCACAGAGAAGGTCATGGCGGCTATGATAGTCACGGAGAACTGCCGGTGAATCACGCCAGTTGAGCCTGCGAAAAGGCATGGGCAGAAAGACAGCGGAAAGCACCAGCGCAATAGCCACCAGCGCACCGGAGATCTCTTTCATCGACTTTTCCGTTGCCTCACGCGCCGGCAGACCTTCGTCATGCATAATGCGCTCGACGTTTTCCACCACCACGATCGCATCATCCACCAGCAGGCCGATGGCCAGCACCATCGCAAACAGCGTCAGAGTATTGATGGTATAGCCGCAGCGCCAGCACGCCAAAGGTGCCAAGCAGAACGACCGGCACCGCCAGCGCCGGTATCAGCGTGGCGCGGATGTTCTGCAGGAACAGGTACATCACCACCACCACCAGTGCGATCGCCTCGATCAGGGTGATGACCACATCCTCAACGGAGATTTTGATGAAATCGGTGCTATCGAGGGCATAGGCCACTTCATAACCTTCCGGCATAGGAATGGCGATATTCTTCAACTTTGTTTTGACCAGCGTCGCCGTGGCCAGCGCATTCGCAGGACAGCATTACGCCGACCCCGCCAGGATGCCCGTTGAGTCGGGTGGTCATGTCATAAGATTCGCCGCCCAGCTCCACCCGCGCCACATCCCTACCCGCACGATGGCACCGCTTTTATCACTTTTAACAATGATGTTGCGGAATTGCTCAGGTGTCTGAAGTCGCGACTGCGCTCTGACCGTGGCGGTAAGTTGCTGATTGTCGGGCGATGGCAGGCCACCAATTTACCGGCTGAAACCTGAATGTTCTGCGAGCGTATCGCCGCAGACACGTCGGAGGGCTGCAACGCAAAGGCGTTAAGTTTGAAGGATCAGGCCAGATGCGCATCGCATACTGGCCGCCGAACACGGATGTCACCGACGCCTTCGGTCACGCCAGCGGCTCCTGCATATTGCTGACCAGCCAGTCGCCGATATCGGTGCTGTTGCTTTTGCCTGTCGTGTCATACAGCCCCATCACCAACAGGAAGTTCGACTGCGATTTGGTCACGGTGACGCCAAGCTGCTGCACCTCGCTGGGCAGACGGGAGAGCGCCTGCTGTACCTTGTTCTGCACCTGCACCTGCGCGGTGTCCGGATCGGTGCCCTGACTGAAGGTGACGGTGACCGACACATTCCCCTGCGAGCTGCTGCTGGAGGTAAAATAGAGCAGATTATCCAGCCCGGTCAGCTGCTGCTCAATCACCTGAGTGACGCTGTTCTCCAGCGTTTCCGCAGAGGCACCGGTGTACGTTGCACTAATATTCACCGAGGGCGGTGCAACATCGGGATATTGTTCAACCGGCAGCAGCGTAATAGAGAGCGCGCCAAGCAGCATAATTAAAATGGCAACAACCCATGCGAAGACGGGGCGATAAATAAAAAAGCGAGAAAACATCAGCGGGATCTCTTCCTTTGGGGCGGGTGCAAGACCTGCATTCCTGCAGGTCAACAAACTGCGTTGATTATAGGTTGTTACATCCGGTTAAACATCCTGACGTTATCTTTTCCTGAACCGGGCCGATCGCGACATTGTGCCGCCAGTTCGCTTTGTAGCAGCCAGAACGGGTCACTTCCGGCGTGGTTGCCAAAACCTCGGTGTGGAATGCATCTGATGATGCAGGCAAAATGGTCATCCCTGACTATCCTGAAATAAAGGATATTAACCGGAGAGAACAATGAAATTTTTCTACTTCGTTTCACTTATCGCCTCTGCTGTCTATTTACTGATCTTCCTGCCCCAACTCCGCACCCGCCGTGAACCTATTGCCTACTGGGGATGCTGGATTTATCTGGGAGCTAACGCGATTTTCTGGGCGGTTTATGGCGTGCGGCACTACATTTAGCATGGAATTTAAAGCAAAGCGGTAAATAATCATGTTTCTTACGCCATGCTGCTGATAGGTAAGGCTGGCGCAGGCAACAGGATAAGTTTTCAGTCGCGGGTAGTTGCCGGTGATCGCTTTAAGCGTCAGCCTTTCTTCCCACGTAACGGAGAATTTCTCCTCGGGTTCCGTTGTGGGATATAGTGGCTGCACTATCGTGAACACACCTCAAAAACAGGTAATAACGGCAATGGCTCTGATCCCCAAAACTATTCGCGGCTGGAAGCGGCTACCGTGAGAAAGCAAAATCTATCCGTGGGTGTGTGGGCGCTGCTCACGAGAATTTGTTTATTCAAATCTGCGCGAGCTGACGGTTCACCATATCGATCGACCACTAATAATCCGGAAGATGGCAGCTGGGAATTGTTGTGTCTCTATTGTCACGATCACGAGCACTCAAAGTACACTGAGGCTGACCAGTATGGCACCCGCGTGGTGGCTGGCGAGGATGCACAAAAGATGTGGGTGAAGCGACCTACAATCCGTTTGCTGACCTGAAGTCGATGCTGAATAAGAAGAAGTAACCGCTGAATGTTGAGCCTGTCAGGACAACAACGAGCTGACAGCTCAGCCCCGTTCCGGACCTGCCGCATAAAATCGCCCTGCAACCGGCAGGCCCGTTGCGCTATCCAGATCCAGACAGAGATCGACATCCTCCTGAAATCCGCGCTGTTGAAGTTCCAGCTGAAGCGCATTCGCGAAGAGATAACAGATTCAGCTGCCGCGGGGCGCGCCTGCCTGCTGGGAGCAACGGTCATGCCCGATGGCTGCAATAATGCCACCGGCTGCAGCGCCAGTCCCTCTATGGCCGGGCGAAGCGTGCCATCGGGCCAGCTCTCCACAGGGGATAACCAGAATACGCCCGAAGTTGCGACAGGCCTTTGCTGTCTGCGTGAGATTCCTGAAACAGCCGCTGAATACAGTGACGCCCGCAACCCTATCACGGGCCAGGAATGAAATCGCTGATCCATTGGGAGACGGCAGAACCAGCTTCTCGCCCTGTTCTATTTTCTGAATCGAGGCCGGAGAGAGACTAAAACCGCCTGCGTCAGACAGTCTGTCGTAGCTGGCGAGTCGTGCGCCGATGTTGTTTGCAAAACCGATGGCAGATGCATCTTTCCATGGATAAGGATAAACCTGTGCTCCGTTATCGACCGCCAGGCTGACACAGGTAGAGAAGGACATCACATCGACGATAATGATGCACTCCACGTCTTTTGCCACGTAGCGGACAGCAGCATCGCCCCACTCAAGACGAACGTTAAATCTCTCCTGATCCCACCATTGCATATCTCATCCTCCGTTACAGCCTGTCAGGTGTGCGCCGCTCAATCCACGACACGCCATTGGCGGGTCATCCCCAGTTAAGTTATCAGTAGAGTTAAAGTACATTGAAGTTATTACCGACACTAAAATTGAGGGCAGTAACGGCCTTGTATATTAGTCAGGGCTTCAGACTTTTCAATATAACCAGAGCGCAGAATGATGATTTCAAAAGAGATGCAGAACACTATAGCTGGGGACGGGTGATGGCTGGTATCTGATGAACCGCAAAGATATGTTAGTCATTCATGAAAAATGCCGCCCGGCACCCGTGAAAAAGACACTATCATGCTTCATCCCGGCAGTTTTCTTTGTTCTTCAGGGCGTGCTGTCGATGGAACTGGAGGGCGAAGTGCATGATATCAGTGCGCAACAGGGAATCGAAATTCCGCCACACGCTAAACACCGGGCCAGAAATAACAGCGATGCGCCAGTAGAATTTATTGTAATTTCTCATCCGACAACACGGGCGATCGTACTGACCTCTCCTGATCGGCCAGCAGCGCCGGGCAATGGCGCTGTCTCATGATGTGTACAGATACCGGCTGAACGATAGTTTAAATACCAGAACGGCTTATTAATTTGTGCGGTAATAACGACCCGTTATATTTACCCGACTCCCGCTACGCTAATAATACCGTTGTGAATATTCTTTTTAGCGTACAGATGGAAATATTAACCGTAATGACTTTACCGGAAGAAATCAAATTATTTAGATACCACAGAATCACCACCGCATTATTATTCTTTTATAACAATACGTTGCTTAAATCCATTTTGCCCGTCATAACAGCTTTGCTGTTCCTGATAAATTTCCAGGGGATCGCACACGGCCGTCTCGTTTATTATTGCGTGACCCTCACGTTTATTTCATACCAGAAAAACAGAGCGCACATGCAGAAACATTTTGAGAAAAAATTTCGCTGAATAATAGCCAGAATCCACGTTGCTGTTCCTTTTTATGTACCAGGGCTTAGCCAATAACAATAGAGACAATGTGGAGCATTATGAAAGAGCAAAATCGCACAAATGGCATCGCCCCTTATGGTGGTGCCGCCGGTGGCTGGGGCGCACTAAAGGCGGTTGCCGATGCGATCCGTGGCCAGATGTCAGTAAAGCAGGATGTGATTGCCCTGTTTAAAGTTAATCAGCCGCAGGGCTTTGACTGTCCGGGCTGTGCCTGGCCCGACCCGCAGCATGCCTCATCCTTTGAGTTCTGCGAAAACGGCGCAAAAGCCGTCTCGTGGGAAGCCACCAGCAAGCGCACCACTCCGGAATTTTTTGCTGCTCATACCGTGACCGAACTGTGGGAGCACAGCGCACTGCATCTGGAGGGTGAGGGACGGCTGACCCATCCCATGAAGTACGATCCCACTACCGACACCTATCAGCCCATCGAGTGGGAGACGGCGTTCCAGGAGATTGGTGAGCATCTCTGCGTAGCTATGAGGATCCCGATAGCGTGGAGTTTTATACGTCGGGCCGCGCCTCAAATGAAGCGGCGTTTCTGTGGCAGCTCTTCGCCCGCGAATATGGCACCAACAATTTCCCCGACTGCTCAAACATGTGTCGCAACCGACCAGCGTCGGACTGCCGGGTCGATGGCGTCGGCAAAGGTACAGTAGAGCTGGAGGATTTTTGACCACTGCGATCTGGTGCTCTGCATCGGTCATAACCAGCAACCATCCACGCATGCTCGGCACGCTGCGGGAAGTCTCTAAGCGCGGGGCCACCATTGTGGCGATCAACCCGCTGCGTGAGCGCGGGCTGGAACGCTTCACCTCGCCGCAGAGTCCGATGAGATGCTCTCAATGAGCTCTACTGAGCTGGCTTCGACCTATTACAAAGTGCGGGTGGGCGGCGACGCGGCGATGCTCAAAGGCGTGATGAAGATCCTGCTCACCCTGCACGAGGAGGCGGTGAATGGCAAGCGGCGTCATCGATGAAGCATTTATTAACGAGCACACCGAAGGCTTTGATGCCCTGAAAGCTGACCTGGAAAGCACCGACTGGGCGCACATCCTCAAAGTCTCCGGCATGGCGCGTGAGGAGATCAACATATCGCCCGGCTCTACGCCAGCGCTGAACGGACCATCATCTGTTATGGCGTAGAATTACCCAGCATCAGTACGGCACGCAGAACGTCCAGCAAATCGCGAACCTGCTGCTGATGCGCGGCAACATCGGTAAGCCGGGTGCGGGATCTGTCCGTTACGCGGTCACTCCAATGTTCAGGGTGACCGCACAGGTGGGCATCACTGAGATCCGCCACCAGTCGCTGCTGGATAGCATTGAAAAGGTCTTTGGTTTCCGTCCGCCACAGGAACATGGTCACGGCGCTGTCGAGGCGATCAAGGCGATGCGCGATGGTAAAGCCAAAGCGCTGCTCTGTCTGGGCGGTAACCTGGCAGAGGCAATCTCCGATCCACAGGTGACATTCCCGGCCATGCGTAATTTAGATCTGGTAGTGCATACGGCCACCAAGCTGAATCGCTCACACCTGTTACTCGGAAAACATAACTATCTGCTGCCGGTGCTGGGCCGGACTGAGACCGATGTTCAGGCGACCGGCGCGCAAAGTGTGACCGTTGAAGATTCCATGTCGATGGTACACGCCTCGCGCGGTTCGCTGAACCCGGCTTCACCCCATCTGAAATCTGAACCGGCGCTGGTCGCCTCACTCGCTAAGGCAACCCTGCCAGACAGCGTGGTTGACTGGTCAGCCATGGTCGCCGATTACAGCCGTATCCGTGATGCCATTGAAGCCGTGTTCCCGGCTTTCGAAAACTTCAACGAGCGGATTAAGCATCCGGGTGGTTTCCGGCTCCATAACGCCGCATCAGAACGCGTCTGGCTCACGCCTTCCGGTCGTGCGCAATTTAAAGTAATGCAGGGCATCAACGAAGATCCCCGCTCGCTGAAGTGCCATGATCTGGTGCTCACCACCCTGCGCAGTCACGATCAGTACAACACCACGCTGTACGGACTGAATGACCGCTATCGTGGCGTGACAGGCCGCCGCGATGTGCTGTTTATCAATGCGGAAGAGGCGGAGAAACGAGAGCTGCGGGTGGGTGACCGTGTCGATCTCATGGCGCTGGATCCGGAGGGTAATCCCACCTCGCGTCAGATGAAAAACCTGACCATCGTGATTATTGATATGGCACCTGGTTCAGTCGGCGCTTACTACCCGGAGGCCAATGTGATGGTTCCGCTCGATAGCCACGATACCAAAAGCGGCATTCCCGCCTATAAAAGTATTCCGATTGCTATGACGCGCGTAAC
>BGZK01003671.1:0-21325 GCA_005406025.1 Eumeta japonica
CTAGCAAAAGCGCAGCTTTGTGAGGGCTCATGAGGTATTTCTACCTAGTAATAATTTATTAACAATAATAAATAATAATATTATTTATTATTAATTAATAATATATATTATTATTAATTAATAATATATATTATTAATAATGAATAATATTATTAAAAGTATATTTTAATATATGAATTATTAATATGGACTTCTATAAATAACTCATACGACAAAAAATTCAAATTTCAAATTTTTATTGTATCAAAGCATTTACATTCCTCATACGGATTTCTTCTTGTTTTCTACACTTCAACATATTTGAGTTTTAATACTACTTAATCTATCATAAATAAATCTTCTATTTAATGCTAATCCTTCAAATGTTTTACTCTTGAAAACGCGACATAAGTTAAACCAATAGAAGTTTCTTTTTCTCCAATATCTACAACAGCTTTATCTAATGTTAAACCTTGTGATTTATGAATTGTAATTGCGAAAGCTAATTGTAATGGAAATTGTTTTCTTGAGCAATTGGTATTTCCATTTTTCCAAAATTTAGTTATGGGTAATATTGGAATACAACCACTATTTTCGTAAGTTGAATAAGAATAATTTTCAAATCGGACCATTATCACTCGCGGCATTTGATCAGGGGGACTACAATTTTCTTCATAAATTATATCTTTGACATAACCTAAAGCTCCATTGACCAATCCATTTTCAACCCACAAATTAGAACGTAACATAACTTTAGATCCAATCGATAAAATAATAAATGGTTCAAGTCCACCTAATAATTCTGCACTTACTGATTTTGCCTTGGAACAATTGTGATAAGCTGGAATATAAGCAACTGGTTGACGTAATTCTTTTAACTTTTGATGATTAAATTCTTTTACATCTTTGTTTGTTGCAAATAGTCTAATGGCATCGTTGAAAAAAATCCGTTCATTTAATGATAATGATTGTATACTCCGTGTCATTAATTTTTCGTAATCTTCTACCGTACATTCACCATTACTAATTCGATCAAGTATATCTCTAAAACTTGTTGAGATTCATTCTGTCGAAATGATGATGATAAAAGAAATATTTTTGAATACTTGATGTATATAACAATTTTCCTTCTAAAAGAAATTCACTTCCTTCAGTTTTATTACTATAAAGCGGCCTATCATTTACAGGTGGCAACTGATTAATATCTCCAAAAATATACAAATAATCCACCAAATGGTTCATCTTGCCTTGAAGGAAAAGCTCTACGTAAACGTAAATCAATTTTCCTCATAAGACTACATCCAATCATACTCATTTCATCAATAATTATAAATTTACAACCATATAATTCTTCTTGAAAATCAGCAAGTGCATGTAAATTGAGATCTTTGAATGTTTTATTTACTCCCAATAAAAGTTTAGAATGAATTGTCGAACCATTAATATTCACAGCAGCAGCACCAGTTGGTGCAAGCAATTTATAAGATGATAATCCCAATATTTGATTCAATCGAAAAGTAAAGTAATTTATCAATGTGCTTTTTCCAGAGCCAGCTTTTCCCTGTATAACCACTCTTTTATAGATTGTTCTTCCTCGTAACCTTGTAGATAATTAAGTTGTTTTCAAATATATTAATCACTTCTTGCTGTTCACCAGAAAAACAAAATTTGACAAATAATTGTGATTATTTATGGTAGGGTTTCTTTGATTTCTTGCAATTTTTCATTTTCAATAAATGTTTCTAATGAATTCAATAGTTGTTTGCTTGAAATAGAATGCCATTGATATCGGATATCAATTTCTCTTCTACCTAAATCATCTTCTTGATTAATATTTTGTGGTCCAGCAGCTACTTCCATCCAATCATGTAGTTGTTCTATTTGAACTGTATTTATTACTTCATAATCTTCTTCATTCTCTAAATTTTGTAACATTTGATCCAATTCATAACTAAGACTATTATCATTACTATTTTTAAAATGACGTTCATATACAATCTTCCAAGTATTATTGTCAGGATTTAGGTCATTTAACTGTCGCCAGGCAACATGTAATATAACTTGTTGTTTATAAAAATTTTCATTATCTATGCAGCCAGGATCATATTTCACTTTTGGTATAACTCTAAGAATAAAAGGTACTTTTCTCATACTA
This sequence comes from Eumeta japonica, assembly GCA_005406025.1. Lineage (NCBI taxonomy): Eukaryota > Metazoa > Arthropoda > Insecta > Lepidoptera > Psychidae > Eumeta > Eumeta japonica. Next base: position 2,135 of record BGZK01003671.1, read on the forward strand.
TAAGTTGAACCTCTTTTATAAGTTTTTGTAAAAAAATCAGATAAAGACATTTGTTCAAATTTTGCTGGTCGTTGTTGATATCTCTCCAAAAAATTCGAAACAAAAATACTTCCATCTTCACTATTCATATCCAGATATTCCCATGTTTCAGATATTCTAAAATTTATAGTAGTAAATTGTCGAGAAGATCGATACAAAGGCCAACCCATAATAATCCAAAATATTTCCTGAGCAGAGTAGTCACGTTCAGCACACATTTTTATCAAAATTTTTTGGATTATCTGTACAACATTACTATTAGTATTTGACTCTTGTACTGTTTGTCGAATAAAATCTTTCATACCATCCGATCTTGGTTCACCTTTGCTAGCATACTTAGCAATATATCTAAGAACGGCATGAATAGAAACAATGGCTTGCGAATCAACATTTGCTCGCCAAATTTTCAAAATTTGTGGACTGTGACTATTTAAATATGAATTATTTCTTTTTGATATATATTCTAATTCGTTATTTTGAATAAATTGAATTTTACTTTCGTTGACACATTCTTTCGGATACTTGAAACGACAAATAGTCTCAGAAGAATTTTTTCTTTCTTTGACAATACGCTTTAGAACATTTATGCATTTGTACAGCTCGTATTAAATGATTGTAATCAACATCTTCATCAGATATATCAGAGTAATGTAATTTTGATGGATGTATATCATAAACTTGAGAAGGATCTGGATGCCATGTAGATATGAACTCATCAAAGTAGTTTATAATTTCTTTAATTCTTGTAATATCATTTGGATTGAGATTCTTAAGATCAGGTGCATTTTCAAACCAGAAAAGACCATGCATGTGCGGACTACCTCGGTGTTGAAATTCAATACGGAACCAGAAATCTGTGACTTTAAAGTATTTTTAACAAAATGATCCATAAAAGTATCTAATCGCTTTTAAAAATAAGAAACAATCATAGGATTTGAATTTAATAATTTAGATTTACGAATAAATTCACTGCTTTGATTGAGATCGGCATAATTATAGTCTGGATCCAATATACGATACAGCTCTGGCCAATATAAATCAGCTGCACTCAATGTCATAAATATTGTTGGAGTTCCTAATTCTTCAATCATATCCACTAACTCTCTAGATCTCACATACCAATATGAGCTAGATGATCTCAAATTAGTATTATATGATAAAATTGATTTATACAATATTGGTTCTCGCTGTAATAATTCTCGGAGTTGTTCAATTGTCTCAATATTACGTAAAAGTGAATTTTTTCTGACACAAATACTCCCATTCTGCAAAGCTGTCCAACGCATCATACTATTAAATGCAAAAAATCTAAATCTTGGATGTTTTGCAAATCTCCCATCTTCATACATCATAAGAAATTTAAAATATTCACTATTAGAAATTTTATGCACTCTTGAATCTCTAAGGTCACCTTTACCAGTAGGAAATAAAGTTGGAAATGCTCTGCAAATATATCCATCACATGTAAATTCATTGATTGGCACAGGATCCAATATAGGCCAAGGTAAAACACCAGATCTATCATTTTCTTCCTGAATGTTCAGTACACTATTCACTGCTTTACGATTACATTGAAAAGTCACCGTTGGAGCTCCAGATTCATAAACATTATCATATAATATATTTTGATCATTATCCTCATTATCCTCATTATCTAAATTACATGAAAGTTGTTGTCTATCTTGACTTAATACAATTTGTTGAAAAATACTTTCATTATTAGGTAAACATTGTAAATTATTTTCGTCGATTGTTATATTACGGTACCAAGGATTATTATTTTTAAGATATATCAAAGCGGCCTCAACATTATCACGATTTACAATAAAATCTTTATATCCTTCACCATAATTTCTTCTAACAAAAATATATTTTGAAATAGTATCAATAGAATGAGGTAAAGAGGTAGTAAAATTTGTAATGTCTTGATGAAAATTGATGACTTGGCCACTATATCCAAATTGACCACCTTTAAGTTTATATACTGTTATAACCGGATGAACTTGAGCAATTAATTGTTCTTCAAGAAATGTTAATTTTTAAAACTTCAGGTTGTGGACCAGGGTCCATATTATTGTCTGTAGAAAATATATTCATTTCATTTTTACTTGAAATTTACGACAAAGAGCACAAAGTCCGTCTTCTTCAATATGTAAATCGAACCAACGACGATGACATAAATTGCAATGTTTTAACTCCAAATTTTTCTGAGCAGTTTCGAAATTAACGGCATACTCTAAAAAGTGAACATTTCCGCGATGAAAATTAGATTCCATATTTCGAGATCTTTTCTGACGTTCTCTTAAATCATTCATTGAAACACGGTTATGTTCGCGTTCTTTACGGCCAGTTAACGTGCGTCTTCGTGGCATTTCGCTGCAACAATAACAATAAAACATTTAAACCAACATGTTTTACGTCAGATACAACTGGATAATGGATAGCATTTTTCTATAAAATTCTATCATAGGTACTTACGATCATACGCACTTACCTAATATTTTTTCTTAATCAATATTACACCTCAGAAATTGAGCAATAAAATAATATTTCACGCAATAATAATTAGTTTTCACACAATAAACCAACAGTGACGTTGTTTTTAAAATCTGTAGTGTTGTTGTTATGGCGCTGACGCTATTTCTACCTGTTTCTACTAATAGTAGAAACAATTTAGTTGACACATGCTTTCGACAGATGGCTTTAGTAGTATATTAAACAATTTAGTTGATACATGCCTTCGACAGATGGCGTTAGTAGCATATTAGTAAATTAGTAGTATATTAACATTAGTGTTCATATACAAATTGTATTTTTTAAAAAAATATTTAAAAAAAAAAGATATTTTAATGATAAATAACACATCTAGACATGATTCTAAATTACTATGTTAAATTTCAAATCTAAAGGCGTGATACTTTTTTCATAAAGTGTACCACAAAAATGTACAGATTGTTGAATTAGAGTAGGGCTCGCTTCGCTCGCCCTAACAAAACGAAGCAATTGCGCAATGTAACATAAATATAACTGTATGTGTAGTAAAATGAGACATTTTAAAAGATACCGCAGAGTACATTATGTTTGAATGTTTCAATATAGAAACAGTACAGTTTAATCATAACCGAGTCTAGAAAAAAGTTTCTGGGCTGACGTAGTCTACGACGTAGCCGACGTGAGGTCAAATTATTATCATAGGCAATCACATACGATTGAAGATGTACCTACAATTAACATTAATAAATTCAAGGACTCACGGTGGACAATTTGTTAAAATTATATTTTATTATTTATTTAGACGAAAATGCATTTTAACAACGTTTACTGCTATACAAACAGTAAAATAGTTCCAATCTAAAGGCAAGAGTCAATGCATAGACGTATTGATAGAGAAGAGCATTGCTAAGCAAAGACAGAAGCAATTACTACTTTTATTTGAGTAGACGAAAAACAGCTACGTAAAGAAACTTTTATCCCATTCTCTTGACAAAACATAATCCTGTCATAAAAAAAATGACAAATATTACTATTTTTTCAAATCAAATATATCAAAGTTCATGTATATAACAAAACATTTGATACAACATCAATAATGTCAATCTGACGTAATAAATGGTGCAATGATAGGTGGTAAACCTACTTAGCCGTGAATGTGTATTAATTGCTCATATTTCTTTATAATAAGTATCTCGTACATGTATTTTTTACATCTATGAGTCAACTATATTCATGCATTTTGTTGCAAATTAAACCGAATGAAATTTTTATCAAAGGACAAAAAGATTTTTTGTCACAATCACGATTCTAATATGTATAATGTAATATTTTATGCATGCTATTAATTACCGAATGAAAATTTGGACGTCAACACATTCGCAGGTTGTGATGTAATTGCATCAGGTAAAGGAATTGTTATGTGGAAATTACAATAATGAATGTTCTAAATGAAGAAAGCCATTATTAAGGTCCAGTAATGATACTTTTGAATGGAATCAATATTACCAAGTGTGAAAATTAAGAGAAAACTCAAGTGTCGTTATAGAAGTGCCAGCAAGGAGGAAACGACCAGCGCTTGAGGAAGGCAGAGTTGAACATGGTGCAACCTTACTGGATCTATCGTAAAACTACGACACCTATAAAGCGTGGCCTTCAGCTGGTATCGAGTCAACATTTACGATAAAAGGCTTTAAAATTTCCATTAACGTGTACAGTATTATTTATGTCAAGATGAATGCGGACGGTGATTCGAATACTTATCTCAAAGTATTAGAATGTAAACCGGGTGCACAAATACCACTACATAAAAACCGAGTGTTGCGATCATTTTTTGTGTTATACGTAGGAAGCACTGAAAATTTCTGAAATGAACGAGAAAAAAAATAGTCAAAAATTAACTTATTGTTTCTCAAAATATCCTTTGTTAACATAAAAGCACTATTTCATACCAATAAACCTATTTCGAAAACATTTATGTCACTCCTCCCTCAAGACCTCGGAAACATGTTTTTCATACTCTTCGACAGCCTCTTCTGGTGATGAAAATCGTTCACCGCGTATTTGGTTTTTAATTTCTGCTAACAAAATGTCGCAAGGTGTAGGGACTGTATGCAGAATTGCTTCGTTTTTCTACTTCAAAATTTTATTTATCTGTTTGAATGCTTGAAAAGTAGCATTGTCGTGGGGAAATATGATGACATTTACAGTTATTTTTACGGAGTTCGTTAATAACTTCTGGCAAACAAATGGTCGTGTACCAATCACTATTCACCATCCGCTCTAAAGCAGCAGTAGCCACTTGTCCAGTTTTAATAAAAAAAGAAGTACTTATCCGCTTTTGGAGTCGTGGTAATAAATTCATATATCGTCACCTGTTACTATGTCCCACACCAAACTTGGCGCCCCTTCCTTGAATCTCGTAAGCCTGCAAATGCACCAAGTGACGCGGTAAGTTCTTTTTAAGCCTCAGTCAAATTGTGTGGGATCCAACGCGAGTACAGCTTTTTCACACCCAAATCTGTGTGTAGGATTGATTGTATTTGACTCATGCCTATGCCTAAAGATGCCCGAATCTCATGGTAGGTCACATGTCTGTCTGTTTCGATCATACTGGGCACAGCATCGATGATTTTGTTGTTCACAGCGGTGGACGGGCGACCATTAAGAAATTCGTTACTGACATTGACACGCCCGCTTTTGAATCCTGCTTACTATTATAAATAGTATTATTGCATGGTGCTTCATTTCCAAAAAAAAAATTCGAAGCCGAGCGACGTTCTGCTGAGCTGTCAAATCACACTTAAAATCGTAGAAACTCATACTACGAAAAATTTTACGTCTTATAGTTATGAAGATACGCAATTTTAAAATGACGCCGCAATGTAAAAGCATTATTGACAGTTAGATGAAACAAACCGTTTTCTACAACCAAAGAGTTCCATTTTCAAATGTAGTAATTATTTTTTAAATATTACCTATGTAATTGGCCAGTTCCAAAAGTTTATAGTGCGGCCCACGTATTGTAACGTTCTACTTCTTAAGTAACCGAAAAAACAAAATAAAAGTTAAAAAAGTGTATGCACAACATTTAGTTGTATACAAGAGAACGAAAGATGCAGGGCATGCAGCTTTTTAATACGGTGACATATAGATAATTATCGTTTTTGGTATGACATGTTTTTTCTTTGGCATTTTTAATTATTAATTTACAATATCAGACGCCACCCGATAAAAGGTTTCAAGAACGAAGTTTAAAAACTATCAAATTTCAATGCAATCATGGGTCAGATTAAAAACAAAGATTTTTAATATTTTTTACTTATAGATAAACCACTTTTTTATTTTTTACTTAATTAATTTTTACTTATCGATCCACAATAAAATATTCAATTGCTCTCATCGATATTGAACAACATCATTATATAGAAAGTTGTTAAAAATATGCATATTCTTGTAGAAAGAAAAGGAAAAAAAATTATAGATAAATATCTATATTTTCTTATAATCTACCATTTGTAAGGATTTGATACGAATGGAGTGGAGTCTTTGAAGCAGGCAGTGCAAGCATATGTTGCCAGGTTTTTTACCAAATTGTTGTCGACGCCTGCGCATCTATGCGTTAGTGATCCATCATTATAGGAAAATAACAAGGATCACCATCGATATGCGCCTCTCGTTTCCATAAAACACAAGACAAAACATTTCTTTGCACGACGTTTTTATATGTCATCCGTTCTGAAACAGGATTGATAACGTAAGCGCATGTCCATCTTAATTCAATTTGAAAATAAACTATAAATTTATTCATATTCTGACTCTGCCATTCCCTCCCTACAATTATATATCCATTCAAATATTTTTTATTAGTGCACTAACTTACTTGACAGGTATTGTCAAAAAGGTTTCTCAATTTATTCAATTGAGAAAGTTACTATATATTTATAACTGAGTTTTGAAAATGGACGTACCCTGGACCTTGAAATTAATTACAATAGAAAAATATATACAAATTTATCCCTGTGTCCATATACAGGAAATTTGCGATTAAATTTGATTGGTACTGGTAATATAAATAGTTATATGGTATACAATAATATATATATATATATATATATATATATATATATATATATATATTATCCCTTGTCTCGTTAGCCTTTTATGAGATAAAATGACTTCGTATTTATTGCGGTCATAAAATTTTCTTTATACTTTCCTCGCTTTAGTGTCATAAAACGAAATAGAGAAATTGTAGCCTCATTTTTCGTTCTAAAAGAATTCTCACAAGTGTTTTCTCTTGTAACGTTTAATGGCGCTGATTGCGGACAAGTACGATCTTAGCGAATTTTGGGGCATTTGAAGAAAATTTTCTCGGCGAACGAAAAGAAAATTAGTGCTTGTCGTGTCCTAATTCTTATGTGAAATGTGATTGCGCGCTTGTTCTTATGCTGCATAAACGCAATCTACTTAACTCACTCTATTGCCGGTCCGTCTGCTGCATAGCCATATAAAGTCATAACTTATAGTGATCTATACAAAAACAACTTGATGTGTATAAGTTATATATAAAAAACACAATACTGAAGATCGTATATATATGTATATGTCGCTCGCCTCCGTCCATAGCCAGCGACAGGTAATTAAAAAAGGTTTTTCATTGCGCTACGGTGAAAGCGTGGAATCCTAAATATTAATGAACTTCGAAATCGTAATTCATATTTTAACGGAAACATTCGAATTTAGGAAATTTAATTTTTTTTTGCGTGTTTATCGCAATTTCATTTTCAATAAATTGCCGCGAGTTGCTTCGACGTGTAATGTCCATATATAGATTGGATAGAAATTATACTCTATGTGTCCGGTGACCGCCTGAATTCAATTTTTCTTTAAATTTCTTCAAATTTGCTTCCATATTACATACAGTTTAATGCTGCAGCTCCATACCTGTCATCTACATGCAAAATTTAATTACACCTCTAGATAGCTAAAAGATCAATGACTTGTTACATTTAATGAGGACTGTGAAGTATCGCGGGTAGAGTAGGGGTAAAAGCCGATATTTTGAGGTCGTTTCGATGCATCACAAAATTTCCTTTTACTATAAATTTTGATACGAAGAAGCTTCGATTTTCGTTTGAGTTTCAAACGTCAGGTCTTGTCAAAACCTATTAATTGCATATATAAAATATGGGTGAGAAAGAGTTATAGAAAAGATATATAAAGTTGAAGTAAAAAATTGAAATAAATAATGCAATATCGGTCTACGATCGTTAAAAATCGAAATATAGATATCATATGCGGTCGGAAAGGGCTTCTCGAGAACCATCCAGGGATAACCATAAATCACTACACGACTGCCGGGGGCCTAAAAGGATATCGTAATCGTGAACTTTCGATGCGACGCCGCTGTTATTGTTACGACTGGCAACTTTATTATTTCACAAAACTTTCGAAACCGATTGATTCCAGATACCGATTCACTTTGCATGTTCGGACGCCAAGTTTGCGTTATTCAGAGTTCCCCCCTGTTCCTGCCCGCCAAAGTACAATATATTCAAACGCTTCGACGCGTGCCCGTTTATTTCGATAGATAAATCTGAAAGTTTTCCCTCCTCTACTGTTCTAGAGGTATCGACGAGAAAGATCTCCCTACTTCGCATGTTTCAATTTTAAAATTTTAAAACATACTGAGGTATTTCCCGGTTTCAACGTTAAAGGCGAGCCTCAGATATTCGTATCCAACTCGACGGGCTACAAACCCTATTTACAGGTTAACATTTTGACATCAACGAGATTGTTACGAAGTTTATCGAAGTGTATTTAACTTTAAATACTAACACTGATTCCGATGACAGCTAACAAAGTCTGAAACATTTGTGCTGAGCAATTCACCAGATGAGGGGGGTATATTTCTTTACAAAATATTATCTGAAATTCGTACTTAAAGGAAAAAAATCTCAAAGCATGAAATAGAACACCATTTGGCAACACCAGTTCACACCACTGTGGCGGTGTGGGTAGGTAGTGCTACAGTGGGGCAATAATTGCCTAAATTATGAAATATGGCGGCAGTTGTGAGGATTAATTGAAGGAACGTCTACACGATACGAGTGTCTGTTCTAATGTCTGTATATTGAAGCTGTTGTAACACAAACATTGCGAAGTGACATTATCACGGAATGCACTTGGATGATTAGCCATGAAATGGTACCGTAATGCACTATGTTCTCTGTGTTGATGCTATTTTTGAGCTAGCTTTCTTTTTCGAGTATACCTGTTTTAACCGATATTTTTATTGAAAACAAAATCTCCGTTTATGTACAGGTATCCTCAGCTTCGCTTATATATATAATATATCTATACAATAAACATACTTTACATTACTAAGACTACACAATCCGTACGTTCATATGTCTGTCTGTTTCACCTTTAAAGGTCCGCATCGTTTGAATCTCTATAAGAACAGAGTTGAAATTTTTAAATAATTGTAGCGGATATCCTGACAAATTATTGAAAGAATTAAAATTAAATGGGTTTCCATACAAAAACGTGATATTATAACGTTTTTTAGTCGCTACTTTAATTTAAAAACCATATCGTACAGATCGTACACATATTGATGAGTACAAAAAGTAAGTTGATTATTAAGTTGTAGAAGAATACGCAATTATTTTTTTACTTTTTAGTGTTTATTAACTTGTTTTGGAATAGTTTTTGTTTTGAAGTCGGTTTTTTTTTTGTTAAATTTTTGTTTATTTTTTGTTCAATTATCCAGTATCCAAGACTTAGTTTTAAAAAAAATGAAATTTAACGTAGTCGTAGCGAGTACACAAAATTAAATCGAAATATGACATGTATACATTAAAACGTCATAGCCGCATTAATACATCGAACCATATCTCGTCAACGTTTTGAAACATAAGTGACGCGAAGTTTTCCTGCAAAACCTTCATGCAGGTAGACGATCTTTTGTGACAAATCTACGAACTTGATGACGGCGTATCGAAATCGCATTCTGTCTCATTTTGAACAGGAAGCGACGCTCGGCGAAGTGAAATACAAAAATCGCAGCACGAAATCTACGTCAACGCCGTAGCGAGCGGCCGTACCGAGGAAAAAGTTCCTCGAGAAGGTCCCTCCCGGAGGGACGGTAATTTTGTTTCTCACAGTAAATTTAACGAGTGGCGCCCGCCGCCGGTACTCCGAGGTACTCTCGCGTTTAATTTGACGTGTAAAACCTTAGGGTCGCGCTTGTTTTACGCTCCGACTAATAGTCGGAGGCCGTTTATTTCAGGTTTCGCGAGGGCCCTATTTAATGAGGATATACGGGAATCGGTGTTACGGTTACGCGTGAAGTTGGAACGGGTTCATTCGAAGGACTTATCGAAATATTAACAAAATTTAACAGGTTAGAGTACAAAGTATATTTATATTTAGTCACAAAATTGTCAAACGAAAACATAATTAGATGGTGAAATCAAAGTATGAAAATTTTTAAACGAAATTCCGTTTTGTCATAGTTAAATATCGAGAACTAATCTTTACACCAATTTAGAGCAATAATGCTGTTGCTTTTGACTCGAAATTTGTTAAGAACACGGTGTCTCATTGTGCTGGCTTGGATCAAAAGTCATGGGAAAGAGAAAGAATAATAACGTGACCTAAGTGACGTAATTCGATATTGTGTTTAGTTGTGATTTTTTCCAACATAAATTATACTGTCCAAGTATATTCCACTTCTAGTAATTTCAATCCCTTTCTTTTGGTATTGCATTTATGTCTTGTTCTATATCATATCGGAAATAAAAATAAATTAAAGAAATAAGTAATCGGATAATAAGGCCAGTAAAATATCAAATTCATCCCTCGGTCTTAAATTAAAACACAACGCTAGTCATCACAAAAATGTGTGTTAAACAAAAAAGTGCATATTTCACAAAATAGTGCTTTAAATATTCAGTTTAGCACTTTGGCCTAACTACATTTATAGCCATAAATCGACATAATTATGAGTTCACACACTGCTTCGCATTAAAATAGACAAAAAATAATAATACAACTAAAAATTGAAATTGATTATGACTCGTGTAGTTTTATAACTATATAACTAGTCGAATAACTTATAATAAACAAACGAAAATTTTATTGATTTACCAAAACGCTTCTAAGTTAAGATAATATGGACTAATATTTATATAATTGACAAATATTTTTCTGGCTACAGTGACATATAAAAATAACTTTGTAAGCAATCGTAACATCAATAGGAGTTAAATCGAATATTTGCTTGGGTTTAAAGACGTTCATGAAAGAGTCCATTAACATCATTTGCTGTGCGTTGTATGACTTCCTGTCCTTTTATCTCAGAGAATATTTGAATAAATTCGACTAAAAAACTGAGTTTATATTTGGCATACAACAAACGATAAATTTCCCAAAGAGGGGTCTCGTTTTAAATTAACGCGGGGAACGAAACATAAATAAAACCCTTAAAATCCTGAAATATTTATTCTGAAAAGAGAAAATGGGACCGAATCAACGTGTTATTTTTGTTTCTTATTTTGTCTGGATTTTCATTGTTTATAAGCTCGTTAATTTGGTTTCTTTTCATCGAGTTACTAATGATTTTTTGATGTAAAATGTATGGAATTTAAATGGCGCTGTTTGAGAATAAAAAGTAAATCGGTCAAAGCTTTTTGCAGGTTTGACGAGGGCGCTTCAGTCGTTTCTAAAAGAGGTGTTTCTGATTGAAAAACAGACATGCAAATCGTAGTTTTGTAATACTATTACAATTCATACCCCCTGAGTAAACATGCAATTTACTCATTATTTTTAAATTTGCATTTACTACACCTTTAAAAAAATCACCTAAAACGGCAGTCGGACTTCCACGTCTAGGGTTCTGTAGCGTTGAACACAACAGGGCAAAATTTGCAACTACTATCTATTACTTTAAAAGCAGAGAAGGGAACACGAAATTAATAATTTTGGAAGCCACTAGACAGAAAATTTATATCCGAGAAAAAAATGCCCTAAAAGCATTCTTAAATATCCATCCACCAATCCCAAAAACCTCAAAAAAAATTTGATTTTTCAATTTTTTATAGGTATGGAAAATTACCCCTACATATTTTTGTGTTTACTTTATACAGTTGTAGGGCATCTGCCACATATAAAGACGCGCACGATGAAGTTATAAAGATTCAATCTATAGGTACATAATACAAAATAAGTAAGCGCCGTCCTAATGTTTTTGTTCTCGTGAAACATCGATTGAAAGCGGTTTATATTAAATTCTTTGTATTGTTCGAGGCACAATGAGGGTTTTAATTCGAAAAAGCCTGCGGCACCCTTTGTTTGCGTAACTCTCTTATTGAACCTTGATTTTGGAAACGAAATGTATTAATGTTTCTAATATTTAACTTACCGTTCTGTTTCGGGAACTCTCGCCATTGTTTTGCGACTTTTGAACTTCAAGGTAATATTTCATTGAATCATAACTTATTTAAACCCATTCAGAATTACAAAAAAAAGATGTCATATGGGTCGAGTGATATGAAATGTAGTAAATATTTTTCTGGCTATATCATCATAGAAAACAAAAAAGTTATCAATGTAAAGTTCATAATTTTGTCTATGAAGTAGATTCGGCAAATTTTATTGAGGGTTTAGACACTCAAAGTTTTTTTTTCACTTACTCTGAGAAATCGATTTTTCGATTGGTCGTGTTTATGTACATAATTTTTTTTTAGTTTGTTCATTGAAGTAGTAGACGTGGGTGCGAAAAAGCTGCATGTTGGTCGGCGTAACGCAATAATTTCATACTTTATAATTGTAATTCCGTTTTAATTACAACATATCTGTGTGCGTATCTCTACCGCTTCACTGTCATCCATTCAGCTTTTCATGTAAGCTCGTCGGTTTAATGTGTTTAAAATTTGGCCCTTATCAACAAATAATGTATAATATAGGGCCAATTTTGTATTGCTAAACCTTCTAATTTTATTACGAGTGCAACCGACTGACAATTTATTACGCAGCGACTGTAACAAACAATTACTGCGAAGGTTCTATTTTATCGGAATTTCGGTTGCGGAAATTACGTCACGACGAGTCGGATGTCGACGATATCTCATATCCTGAATGTGGGGACTGTGGCACTACCCGTCGCCCACTTGTAGCAGATTAGACGGTTATGGTACTTGGCAATCGAACGGACGGCGTTTGCATACTAACATGAGGAGAGTAGTTTTCGCATATTATGAAATAAAATAATTTCAAAAATTATCATAATTACAATAGGATGTTTGGTACTGCACTATTATTTTATACCATTTAATAAAAATGTATAAGACTAGCTGTTTCGTTTGTGTGGTGGTTATGACACATAACGTTTTAAAAGGTCACCAAAGCTGTTTTTCATTTTTTCGTTGTCTTTCATCACCCATAGAAAATTTTAGATGTCGTCATGGTCTTCAAAGCATCAATGTTTATAGAGATTTCGTCCTTTTCATGAACTATATTGATTTAAATAAAATAAGAAAATTATGAATTATTGGAAATATTGTTATTCTGTGACATTCGTAATACCAAAAATCTAACGGAAGGTACCTACGTACCGTTGATTAGACCTAAGTATTACTTAGAATTACTACCGTTGATCAGCACCTTGACCAAATTTGGATAAATGGTACCTACCACTTATCCAAATCTAGTCAATAGGCACTATTAAAGAGAGGAGAAAATTTTTATTTGCGCTATGTCCAGCACCTATGTAATGTAGCGTGATAAATTGTATTCTTAGTTAAGCAATAAATTACTTCTAAAATTAAATTTAAAACAAAGAGTGTTGATCAAATCGTTTTTGAGTAACGCTTGAGCAAAAAGCAGACAAGCATACAGACAAAAATCTTAAAAAGAGGTTTTGGGTCCGTATTGTGTATGTAGTAGGTGCATACCATTTATTTTATTCAAAAAATATTTAATGCACAGATATGGCTGTCTTACAATTTTACTATATGTAAAGGTGAATCAGATTTTCTTTATCGCTCTACTGCAGAAATATATCTACTTGTCTATTGTGTTCGATCCAGGGGCGCCGCTTCTCTGCCTGTCAGTTTGTTACACGTATGATTGATTTTCAAAAAAATAGTTAAGGAATGTCATGAATATTTTCACTCTTATTGTGATTTTTTTCAGTGTAAATGAAATAACTATGATGTTCTTTAGATGGACATATTAAAGGAATGTTAAATAGATGATGTTCAGTTTTCAAAAGTTCAAAAAAACAAAAAAAAAAAACCGGCGCCACTGCACCGTTTTCTCGTCCACGATCAGTCCAGCTATGATAAGCCGCGTTAGTACGCCAAGTCTCAAGTCTGTGGCGTTCTTCGTCGAAGAGTTCCACATGCGCGGAAACCAGAACTACAGCAACGTTTTACCATCTACGAGGACGCGATCCGTCGTCAGGACAGTCATTATGCATAAGCATTATTTTTGCCGTTAAAATATAATAGGATATTGTACAAAGTTATCTTATGTTTCACATTTCCTTAAGCCCTTATTATATATCAATACAAAAAAAAACGCTGCACATCTTCGTGACGCTAATATTATTATTATTGCGGTTCATCCGTAAAAATTTTACCCTCTTGCGCCTAAAGTAGTTTTACTTAAAAAAAATATATATTTATATTTATATATATATATTTCTTTCGTTGTTCTTTCATTCTGTTCTGCATATTCTTCGCTTGATGCACTTTTTTAGTATACATTTCTGAAAATTGATAAACGTCATGAACAACCTTTTTAATTTCTCAATTGCCATAAGCGAATAAAGTCCATTCTTCTCGGTTCCTATTGTAATAGACACCAACCATTGTCTAAGTGAGTTTTCCATATGTAGCTTTGCATCCAATTTTCCTTTTTGTTGTAGTAGATTCTGTAATGGTGTTAAGTAGATGGCGCTTAACTCTTCTCAATAAGAAAATATAAGTTCTTTACTAATTTGTTCTTCACTGGTGCAAATTTTCAGTGTTCATTTCAAAATTTGTACAGCTCAAATTTTTAATCTTACTTCGCTCAGTGCTAATGTTGTGTTCTAATCATTTGTAATCCAATGTTAGCTCAAATAATTGATTTATATGATGTGTTATTGCCCTGAAGACAGTGACCGCCACCTTTTATTTGATGACATGTACTCTTCCTACTTGATAGTGAAATTTGTAACAGCTCCTAGATAATGAAATTTATGAAGCAACAGTAATAATTTATTTATGTAATAGTACATTGAGTATCTGTGCATTATCTTATAATAAAATAAAATATTAACATAAGAATAGTGCTACTAACCAATTCAAAGCAGTCGTGTTACATGATAATATACCTACGAGGGGCGGCTGATAAGTCCGCGGCCCAAGGTACTTAGCGATGACTCATTATTTCACAACTATTACCACTAATTGCGACACTTCTTGTTAGTATAAATATAGCTTCCTTTCGTTATTAAAGTCATTAACAAATTATCTGTCGAAGCACAAACGTCATCATGTCAGCCGAATCGTCAAATCTCAGTAATATTGAACATCGCGCCGTAATAAAGTACTTCGTAAAGAAAGGAAAACGCCCAAAGAAATTTTTGAAGACATGGTATCAGTTCTTCAGGAATCTGCGCCTTCGTATACGATGGTCAAAAATGGGCTCGCTTATTTCAACAAGGACGAGAGAGCTGTGAAGATGATCCTCGCCAGGGCGTCCTGTGACGGTAGTGACGGAGGAAAATGTTCGAAAAATCGAAAAATTAGTACTGGCCGACCAAAGAATAAAATTATGGCAGATAGCTGAAGAGTTGCAGATTAGTAAAGAACGAGTTGGAGAAATTATACACGAGCATATGAATATGAGAAAATCAGTGCGCGTTGGGTACCAAAATGCTAACGCCGTTTGACAAGCAGCGGCGACTTCAGACAAGTAAGGATTTTTGGAGTTAGTCGGGGATAATATAGACGAAATTTGCGACCGAATTGTAACCGTGGATGAAACCTGGGTTCGTCAATACGATCCGGAATCTAAACAGGAGTCCATGCAATGGACGAAAAAGGAAAGGCCGCCGAAGAAATTCAAGGTTCAAAGTCGGCATCGAAGCTTATGGCGACAATTTTTGGGATAGTGAAGGTGTTTTACTAATTGATTACTTGCCAAAGGGGACTACTATGAATGGCCAATATTACGCAAATTTATTGGCTCAGGCACGAGAGGCAGTCGTACAAAAGCGACGTGGAAGTTATCGCGCGGAGTGCTGTTTTACAAGACAATGCATCTGTCCACGGCGCGGGTTTCGAGGCAGGCCCTGAAGGACACGGGCTTCTGGAAATTGACCACCACCTACAGCCCAGATCTAGCTCCCAGCGACTATTTCCTTTTTTCCAATTTAAAAAAGGAGTTACGTGGTCGTAGATTTGTTGATGACAATCAAATGAAGATGGCTGTAGAAAGCCATTTTGAAGGAATATTTTTTGGGCGGTTTGAAGGCGTTATACACCAGATGTGAAAAATGTATTTCGCTTGAGGGAGACTATATTGAAAAATAAAAATAAAATACTCGTACTTTTCTTTCATTTAATGCCTTAGGCCGCGGACTTATCAGCCGCCCCTCGTACTTATTGACTAGTCAGGTTCTGGTGGTTAATAATAGTATCAAAAGAATTATGTTATCATTCAATTTATGGTGGCTTAATTATACAGTAATGTATATCCTATAGTGTTTAGTAATCCTAGCATAAGAGTTACCTCACTAATTAGTTTATTACAATGATTGTGTAATACTATGAATGAATTCACAAATATTCCATCAGATGACAATACCTATTATTGACTTCTTAATCCTTTGATGAAATAACAGTTTTTGTAGGTATTGTTACCAGTCCATGTACAAAGTTTAGTGAATAGTAATGTATTTACTGATATAATATATTTTTATACTGATATATAGTTTTTTTTTTCTTTTATTCATTTATTTATTTTGTTCCGTGGTCCTCAGTATTAGTAATTTAAAAATTACTAATACAGTTTAGGATAAGTTTAAGATATTTGTATCACATAATAAAAATGGACATGTTTGATTTTTTTTACAAAAAATTCTCGAATTCTCCGATTGATATTGTAATTTGAATTATTACTTTTTATATCAAAATAAATTTATATTTGTTTAATTCAATTGATATTACAAGTGAATGAAAGAAAAACCAACATTAAACATGGACATTACAAAAGAGAAAAATGATCTAACGAAATAGATTGCAGCAGATCCAAACCGTTCGCCACATTGCATGCAAAAACTATTATAACCTCAATAAAATCCGGTAATTCGTGCATGTTGATGCATTCAGTTACGTTATTACTGAGGATCGGTCACCCGAAGCTTAGGTCGACGCGCGAAGAGTCTGTCCCAACTTCCATACGTCGAAAACGGAAAAGAAATCGATGTAATCTCCGTTTTGTTTCAGATGGAAATTTCCCTGCAATGAAAACGAGATCATCCGGCCGCCGCGGATCAGCGAAGATCCGTGACGCATCTGCGATTTCTCACGGTGTTAATGGAGAATTGTTCTTCCTGAGCGAAAATGCGTGAGCCCCGGATTCGCGCGAACGCCGAGCCCGCAAAGGACGAAACGCGAACCGCCGCGTGTAAAGTGTGCTCCGTGGACGGCTTAAGTTACAGGGTGTTGTGAAAACTTTAAGATGATGTTCGGTGCAGTGGTCAGTGGCCCTTTGTGGGGGTACGGTGCGCGCGCAGACAAGTGTAGTGTCCGACAACAAGTGCAGCGTACTAGATAAAGGTGAGTGCTCAGTCTTTTGGAAAACTTACAATGGCTTCTTTTTGCTGAAGCGGTTTCAGTAAAATCACCGTCTGATGCTATGTAGTGAAAATTCATTTCAAGAAAAAACACTCCAGTTAGGTCGGTATGACGTAGTGGTCATTACATACATACTCGTTTTGATGTACGACGGTATTCAACAATGAAAATTGATGATGAAAAAAATCAGTTTTAATGTGCGAAATAAAAAATAAAAGGACGATCATTATTATAGAATCCTTAAGGTTTATCTGAAAATCACTACTATACTTATTGTAAAAGGAAAAAAAAACATGTGCATTATAAAATCAAAAAGAACAAAAAGTTGAATTAAATTAAGATTATTCAAAATACATGCTGAAAAATGGTAAGCAATCCAGTACTGTAATTAATTTTTTTAAGTTATATATATATATATACATTTATATTTAATAGTATCCAGTGGCGTCATTTTACTTCATAAAATTTTCGTTGCTGAACAATTACTAAACTCATAATTTATTATATAATAGAATGAGTTATTAAAGCCCTTTCCGTACTGCTAAATAAAATTCGCGCGGAAATAATACCGCAGCGCATCGCGATCAATTTGCATCAATACACAGATTATTTTCGCGTGAATTTTCGACTGCTAATGCGGCTACAGAATTCAATGTGTTACAGAATTGCGAGAAAAAAAATCGCGCCGTTTAAATATCGCAGTGCGGACGGGCCCTGACACGGTCTCTTCAGATAATTTCCATCTTACTCAAATACGTTTGTGCAGAAGATAGCTTTAAGATACATATATTCCCCACAAATAATATTAACGGAATAAAACTATTCAAAGCAGAAATCCTTAAGGCAAAACCCTGAAAACATTTTAAACAGTGGAAAGCACGACTGCTTCAGTCTGAGGGGAGGGGAGCACCTGCTGAAAATGCGAGTACCAGACGGCGTTAATTGTCCCAGCACGCGGTGTCACGAGGGAAATGCATACCGTCCCATCAGCTTTATACCAACATCAGTTTTACACCAAACTGATATAAAAATTGGTTAAACAAAACATTGCTTCTTTATATAGAACAATTTTTAATTTTTATTTTTTGTAAAGGAAATTTGTTTTGTTTTGTTCTTTTCGTTTGAAAATACTCTGCAAATACATAAAATCAAATGAATCATCATTTAAAGTTTTTTCATTATGGTAGTTAATAAATGTTATTTCTCGTGAGAGAGTATTTTTTCCTATATCCCCCTGTTGCTTACGAGTACCATCTTTATCGTATCAAATATTCATTTTTAAATTCAGAATGAAAATATCTTTCTTTCACTTGAAATATTTCTTTATATTTTACCAATTAACCTCTCGTTCGATAGACAGTTTTCCAGGTTGCATAGGTTTGGCTTGCAGTATCGATTGAAAGTAGTCTATTTTAATTGAAATATATTTATACCGTGCCCATACATTTTTGAGTTTTACACGTGCATTATCTTATACCCAGTGCGAAGTGTGGCATTTTTTTCTGGTTGTATCACACTCAAAACCAACTAATGCTATCTCATATTTCAGCGCATGAACAGGCGCCCGCCTCACGATCATTGTACGCAACGCTTACTATTTTTTAACCTTCGCTTTCAATTGTCTTTTATTTACTGAATTGTAATTTATTTTTGCTTACGTATGGCTTACATTTTCTCTTCCATATTATTTTACAATATTTAAAATTACATTATGTTGAAACTTAATTTTTTCTACATAAATTTACAATTTAATTGTTGATAAATTAAATGATGTATCTGCAGATAATAAACATAGACAATGTTT
>BGZK01003672.1:0-21304 GCA_005406025.1 Eumeta japonica
TTTTTGTTTATTAATTTAAATATCTATTGAATCTCCATAACAGAACTAACAATAAGTTTGCAATCTTAAATCTACATACAATTAATCAAGCCCGACCAATGCCAGACTTAACGCTAGGTTAATATTTGTTTATAATTATTGATGGTAATAATATACTAAAATTGAAATTATAATTTTTTGTTATCTATTTTCTACGGAATATTATTTGTAAAATTGTGATAAGAGCTGCAGTATCCCTCTTTTTTCAATCTAATGTGGCCACAATTGTTCAAAATACTGCGTGCAAGAGTTTGGATGAGACTCAAAGTTTAATTAAATATTTTCCTGCGACCTTGGCAATTTCTGTAGTTACATGTGGCATATTCAAGTCACGATGAACATTTAAGTTTCTGACTTACCATGGAGCTGAAGAAGTTAAATGTAAAATTAATTAATCTTTGTGGTTTAGCAGTTTGGCTTAATTTGGAACTTCCAGTAAGCCGCTGATCTAGGTGAAATGCCAAGATATTTTACGCGTGAGTGTTTGAAGACAACTCGATTATTTATATACGAATTGGCGGGCATGTTTCCTTCGTAGTATAAATGTCACGTGAACACATTTTGTTCATTTACTTTTATTCTCCAGAGCTTTAACCACTGTTCAAACTGAAGAATATAATATTCTGGAGATGTCAGGTCGCTTCTTGAGGTATTCTGTGTGTACTTACGCAAGCTATCATCGGCAAATGTTGATGTGTGAATATTGCTACTAACTGCCATATGAGACGTGTATATAAATACAAAGTGGGCCCAATATGCTGTGGCAATGGGGGCTCTGTGCTACACCGGAACAAAATATTACCCTAAGCAAACAAATTTTCGGGAGGTGACATAATTCTCTAAAAGCATTACTAGGGTCGTAGACAAATGTATTTTTAGTTTCAGAATCAGGCCTTTGTGTCACACTTTGTCAAAACCCTGAGATACATCAATAAATAGTGCAGAGCAATAACTTTTTTACTCGAAGGCGCTTCTTATGACTTGAGCCAATCTATGCGTTTGTTTAATGGTACAATGTTGTCGTCAAAACCCAAATTGATGGTTGAAGATACATTAACGGTCCACTAGTATTGGATACAATTTGAATACAAGTAGCTTCTCGAAGAGCTTTGACATTGTTGGTAATAAGCTTATAGGCTATATGACTCAGCATTAGAAAGATTTGGTGTCATGTTGGCCACTGCAACCTTCTTTTGACAGATGCCTCTACTTTTGAAACCACGAAATGTATAACCTGTTTTATATGTATATAGCTATAATTTCGTTAATTCAAAAGCTATCTCTCCTAAGTCTTGACATAAAACATTATACATATTCGTAATTGTTTACTTTGAGCTGAATGTATTTAAATTTTTAATTTATTTTTTGCTAAGTATATTTTGCGTTTGTTTAATTTAATTTGAATTTCTTTAATTTGTGCTTGGATTTTATCGATTTCCATTTCTTTTAACTGAATATGCAGATTTTACAAACACATAAGCTTCTTTTCTTTTTAATTAAAGTCTCCTAATTAAAATTTTATTTCTTTTCTTTTACTATTAGTACAATTAAGCACTATTGCGACACTTCTTAAATTAAACCCTTTTTAAACAGTTGACTTCTGGGTAGCGAATAAAAAAAATAAATGAATTGCAATGAAAGAAATTATGTTAAAATCACAAACTATTCATACACACACACTATTCTGCAAACCGTAAGCAACTGCCTCTCGTTACGTAATATATATTTTTTTATACATGTGTAACTTTGCTTGATCCTTTTTACTTTGGATTTTCCGGTTATATAAATTGTTGTAATTGTGCAGCACTTGAATCCATACATTTTTATAAAATACATTTGTGTCCTGAGCATGCCCAATTTATGTTTGGAGAATTTTTGGGTTTGAGATTTAAATTTGAAACAAGAAAATCAAAGAAAAATAGTAAGTTAAAATCTTGCAAAAAAGGAAATTTTAGAGTTTCACGTTAATTCAAACTAACATAATAATAACCTTAAAAATACTATTGCTTTCAAAACAACATTGGCTACTGTGAATTTAATATGCCAAACTAAAATTTTTTGTATACTATTAAAATAACATCACATATCTGTCTATTCTTATTTAATTTCAATGCTGTCACCGACCGATTTAACATAAAAACAGATTTTAAGATATCATCCAAACTCCTGGCTTCAAAATAATGACTTCCAAGAAAAATTCTAAATTGTTAAAAAATTGAAAGTTGTTAATAATATGGCTGATGGTATTAAACTAATAAAGAACTTTATATGGCAGCCTTCTTACAGCAGATGAGACCAAAAGCGATATGTCCTGCAAGTTGTATGCGAGCACCGAGCATTATATCCTGTACCTCATTTCTGTATTTCTCGCATCGAGAAATTTTTCACATGCAACAAGGGAATTGAAAGAAAAACAATGTAAATTGTAACAAAAAAGTAATTTTCTCGCACAAGTGTTTCTATGTTGTCAGTATGTGGGAACTATTCGTCATTATATGTTTTTTCCAACACTTATTGGAAATATGTGGAAAAAATGTGTGCCTGTATGCAAGACATGAGAAGTTTTCCACAAGAACAATCAAAATAACTCGCATTTAAAACGATGTGAGAATAAACAAATTTACAAATTTTGTTTATTTTGCTATGCTCGTATGCATTGATAGCTTATAATATATTAATAAAACACTTTTATTTAAAATATCAATGAAAAATTTTGACAAAAGTTATTTATATAAAACAAAACTTTAAAAATAAAGCGGTAGTAGACGTAGTCAACAATACATATAAAAGCAAACTTCAACAAAAGTGCTTTGGAGACTTAAAAGGTGTAAGACTTAAGCAAAACAGAAATACAAATACGAACAGTTTGACATATCATTTTTTTTACTTTTCAATACTGGAAATATTCCGCTATTCTAGAATTAATACTGGCTGTTTTCGCATTGAGTTACAGGCACAATTTTTTTTCACAAATCAAGAAACGATTGAATTTTGCTTCACACTTAATGTGAGCAGTTTTTCGATGGGAAAAATACAGAAACGAGGCACTGATGTAGCAAAAACTAGTTTAACAAAAGATCAAGATTATATAAGTATGCTAAATTGCCAATTCATGTAAGGACAACACCTGCACCTTTTATGTGTCTGCTTTGTATGTATAACATATTTTAAAACAAAATATTCCATTAGGCCTCGTCTCAATTAGACATAACATTCTGTTATACTACATTCACATTTACGTTTTTAACGTCTCATTCGCGTTTAAAATTTAAACACGACAATTTTATATGTTTTTGCCATACATTTGCAGTGTTTTTGTTAAACATCTCAAATACCAAGTTTTAGATTTAAACATCTCATTAAACACGAAAAAGCAAAGGAGGCATATGTTTAGGAATGTTTTCATTGCGTTTTATAGAACTCTGCGATTTTCTGTTCCATTGATAACTGACATTATGTAAAATAATATTTCAAAAATATACAATTATTTACGAATCCAGAACAAGAAAATTATACATATACAATATCCTTCACGCTTTTTTATATGCTGTTTTCTATACTTCTTTATTGGCCCCTTTGAATAGGTCATCAGTGTTGGTAATCCCATCATTAATAAAGCTGTATTATGCCGCTGATGATTTTATTTTTAAAATATTTTCAATTTCATAAACTTTACAATTTTTTAATAAACTAATAATAAGCTGACGAAATGTCAATCTTAAACAGCTCAACTATATACAGGTATAGTGTGAATAGTTGTATTTAATTTTTAAAACATTTGCCTTAAACAAATATAAAACCATAAATGTAAGCATAGTATTAAGACGATGCTGTTCAAACACTTATAATTATACCCTTCACATACTGTGTAGGGTATATATAAGTTGTAATTTCGCCAGTAATTTTTTAATGTTCATTTCCGACCCTATAAAGTATATATATATATTCTTGATCAGCGTTAATAGAAAAGTTATTTGAGCGATGTCCGTCTGTTCGTCTATCCGTCTGTCCGTCTGTGAGTTGTTTCTGAGAAAACTATTTGACTTAGAAACTTCGTTCTTTCACTAATATGTTGCACATTATCCACGAGGAATCGCTATTTAAATTCAGCAAAATCGGTTCACGAATAGCTGAGATATATGGGAAACACCGGAGGTACCTCGGAAAAAATTTGCATTTTGTATGGAAATTTTGAAATTTTTTTTTTGATTTAAAGTAAATATTCGGATTTGACTTAGTCATTAGTAACAAAAAAAAAATTTTTTTTTCGACATCGGTCCACATATAGCCAAGATATAGCGAAAATCGATTGCTGAAGGAATCAAGGGGTTTCATGAACAAAAACGCCATTCTGCGCTAAGAAACACATATCGTAATGAACTACCGCTGCTTCTAAGTGAAAAAAAAAAATTTTTTTTTTGGACATCAGTCCATATATAGCCGATATATAGCGAAAACCGATATCTCAAGAAATTGAACTTTTTGGTAAACCTGAACACTTTCCCACACAAAAATGGGTATGTAGTCATAAAAAATAGATATTTAAAGCAAAAGATAATTTTTTTGGTCATTGGTCCATATATAGCCGGGATATAGCTAACACTGATTTCTCAAGAAGTCGGGCAACGCTTTTTGTGCCAAAAACATATAACAGTAAACAACAGCTAATTTAAAGTAGAACAAAAATTTTTGGACATCGGTCCATATATAGCCGATATATAGCGAAAACCGATATCTCAAGAAATTTAACTTTTAGATGAACTGACACACGCTCTAACACCAAAATGGCCATGAAGTCATAAAAATAGATATCTGAAACAAAAACAAGTTTTTTTGGACATCGGTCCATATAGTTATGGCGAAAATCCGGTTTCTCAAGAAATTGGACTTTTAGGTAAACCGAACACTCTTCGGTACCGAAATAAACCTGTAACAGGCAAATGAGGAAGTTTTAAAGAACATAAAAATTTTTTGGGACATCGGCCCATATATAGCCGAGATATAGCGAAAATCGATTTCCCATGAAATTGGAATTTTTAGTAAGCCTGAACACTTTTCTGTACCGAAAAAGACTTGTAATAGACACATATAGATGTCTGAAAGCAAAAAAAAAACAAATGTTTTGTTCTGTCTATATATAGCCGACATATAGCAAAAACCGATTTCTCAAGAAATTGAACTTATTGATTCCGATATAAGCCTACGGTAGTATAATATAGATTTTTTTAAGCAAAAAAAATTTTTTTTGAGCATCGGACTGTATATAGCCGAGATGTAGTGAAAACTGATTTCTCAAGAAATTGGACTTTTTGTTAAACCTAAACCTTTTCGGTACCAAACCTGAAATAGAACAAAAATAGATGTCTGAAAGCAAAGAAAAAATTTTTTTGGATATCGGTCGATATATAGCCGAGATATAACAAAACCGGTTTCTCAAGAAATTGGACTTTTCGGTAAGCCTGGACACTTTCTGGGTACCGAATAGATGATAGACAAATATAAATTTTTAAAAGGAAAAAAATTTTTTTTGGACATCGGTCCATATATAGCAAAAGCCGATTTCTCAAGAAATTGAACTTTTGGTAGGCCAAATAAAAATATCTTAGAACAAAACAACATTTTTCTTTGGACATCGTTCCCATATAGCCGAAATATATCGAAAACCGATTTCTTAAGAAATCGGACTTTTGTGCAAACAATACCATATTTCGCTACGAAAATGGTTTTGTGATAGTAAAATAAGGATATCTAAGAGCAAAAGTGTTTTCTTGGAAATCGATCCACATATATCTGAGATATACCAAAACCGATTTCTCAAGAAATTGGACTTTCGGGAGAACAAGACCACTTTTTTGTACCAGAACGGACCCGTGATAGTAACTTAGAAATCTGAAAGCAAACAAAAAACAAATTTTTTTACATTGGTCCATATGTAGCCGAGAAGTGGTGGAAACCAATTTCACAAGAAATATTCATATTTGAAAGCAAATCAACAAATTGCTTGACATCGGTCTATATATAGCCGAGATATAGTAAATTCGATTTTTGCAGAAATTGGCCTTTTGGTAAACCAGAACATTTGTTGATATCGAAATCAACCTGTGGCGACAAAATGTGGATATCTAAATGCAAAAAAATGTTTCTTTTGGACACCGGTCCGTATAGCCGAGATATAGTGAATGACGATTTTTTGAGAAATTGGGCCTGTAAGTAAACAAAAACAACAAAGTGCAAAAAGCGGATTAAAAAATAATTTTAAAGTATTTAGACACATAAGCGAATTAAAACCATTTTTGGTGTCAAAAAAAAATTATTTGCTTTACTGAATATCTAAGTGCGTGTGTATGGACGCTAGTTTTGTGAATGGTATTTAAGATTCGTCCAGTCGAATATAGCTTTCTTACTTGTTTTTTAATTATATTTTTACTTTAAACGTAAAATAAGCAACAAAATAAAATCTACCAAAAATTCTTAGTGAGACGTTTTGCTAAATGCTGTTGTTACTCGGTTTTACTTAACATAACAACAATCATGTACATTAATAATATAAATTTAAAGGATTTTTTTTTTTTTAGAAAAATATTGTAATTTGCTTTAAAGTAATTTTGACAATATTTTGTTTAAAATAATTCAATGTTCGTTTTAGAAATATGCAGCTGTTCTCATGATCCAATTATACCCTCCTCGCTCTTTACAAGTCCCGATGAAATCGTAAGTTTCTCCAAATGAAACACGTTGGCAATTTTTCCTGTGTCTATTTTGAAAATAAGGGTACAATGTCTACCCATTTAAAAGTAACATTTGCATGCTCGCCATCACATACAGAAGTGCGAGACATTTTTGGACAAGACTAGATGTTGTTTACATGCATAGTCCGCAGCCCGTTACCATCAGAATATCGTTATCAAGTATTCTGTCAAATTCTAACTACTTTGTCACTTTCTTTATGGCCAGTGGCGTAACTGATTATCTAGCATTGAAATTTTCAATGAATACGCCACCCGCAACTTTTTATCCTACTCTAAATTTAGCATTTGAATTAGCCATCCATCATCGAGGCAGTGATCAACCAGGTAAGGGATCGTGTCTCTGATTCCAATAACTCTCAATATATTTAAGTGATCCCATGGTTCGATTTTCACATACCTACCGTATTCAATCTTAAAGTAGCCCTTGCTGGCAGTTATCATACCATAAGGCCTATTGGCATTCAGTTAAAGAGGGCGAACAGTGCCTTAGCCTTAGACGACGTTGTCTTCGTAGCATCTATAATTACAGTTGCTACTTTCGCCCCTGAGGTCTGCCATATACGGGGTACATGGCCTGCTATATTAATACTGTCCCATATAAAGGATCGGTTTCATGCTGTTTTTTCAGAAACATAAGCTCTTTAGTCGAAGATCCTCGTTGCTAACGATTTTGATAGCACCTTCTAGCTGTTGAGACATTCAGATGAACTCCCAACACTATAGCATCGTTTGCATACGCTACATTTTTAATCACCTGGGAGTAATTAATAACTTCGTTCGAATAAAGCAAGAAGTGATGTACGCACGCGCAAAAAATGTACTATTTCTGTTAAATGGATGGAATACATATATACATAGCTAATTATAGCGTGTGTTTGAATTTTTTATATTTATCTTACTTTTTCTGTTATTACAAGGCTAAGCAATATAGTATTTACTTATTTGGAAAGAGGGGTTGCTTATTGCAATATTAAAGACGTACTTGTAAAATAAATTGTTTCAAATTTAAAGCTTTTATTTCGAAAATGCTCGTTTTTTCTAAAATGTAAAACGTTTTGAAATTTAAAAGTTGGCAACATTGATCAGAAGTTGTTAAATCGAATTTTATATTAACAAGCTCACTCACCTCAACAGCATAATGTAAAACTTTGGCGGCGGGATGTATTACTAAATTTTCCAAGGGTGTGATTTGAGGTTTTGCCAACCGCCCAAGCTTTATGGTAATAAATTTTCAACATGTGATCTGTAAATAACTTCCCAAAACCCAATTCCTCTGCATTATCTGGTTTGGGTTGCAACAATTGCGGTGTGGCTAAACGCACTGATAACTGACTGAATTTAAATTGGTTGCCAACATCTGGCTCATGTGTGACAGGTTCAGGTACAGCAGTTGATAATTCTGAGGTCATTGATTTGGTTATTTGATAATCAGCTTCTAATTGTTGCTGTTGCTGCTCTTGAGCAGCCTTCAGTGATTGATTGCTACATAAGCGAATTGATTGTTCAATAAAACGAATCAAACGGTGTTGGTTGCGAAAAATATCCTACAAAAAAAAGGAAGAAATATTAATAAAGTGTACAAAACTTTACCTATTTTGTAATTAATTTTTAAGTATTTTGATCCCAGCAAATTAAATTTACTTTTGATTTGTACAATCCCTTCCCTAGTTGCATTTTTTCTTTAATATTATAATTATTTATTGAATCTTCATAATTGAACTAACAATAAGTTTGCAAATCTTAAGTCTACACAGAAAAACATAAATTTCGTATTCTATTACTAAATTCGTAATCCCAATTACTTTTTTGATTGCGCTTCTTATGATTTGAACCAATCTATGCGTTTGTTTAATAGTACTATGTTGTCGTCTAAACCCAAATTTATGGTCGGGATACATTTACGGTCCACCCTGGGTGCATGGAATAATTATTTTATTGTTTGTTTTACTTAAGTTTTTTTGTGTTGCTTAATCAATTGTTTTGTTGAGTAAATCTAATATGGCCATTTGCTTAGTTCAATGTTCAATTAATTAATCGTATTAAATTGCTTTTACATTATTTTTATTAAATCCTTTTAAAATGTAAAAGCTTAAACCATTTAGCCACGAGCTCATTTTATACTCTCTGTCCATATTTTTATTTTATTAAACACTAGTAATTATCTTTGTTTTTTTTTGTTGCCGTTGTTACGCTACTACAAGGAGTACATAGTTCACACCAGTCTGAGTTCCAGACCAAGGTTGCTGATGATTATCGTGGTGGATATGAAACCGATGTCTCTTTACTAGGTATTAATCACAAACAATAATTTAGAAACGAACAAACTAATTAAAAATTTTTGATTTATTATTATTTAAATATAAACGAGCTATTTTATTAAGTTCGGTATTTTCTTACCTTTTTATTTTTTCCCCCTTAAAATTTAGAAAGATTTTTTTTTTTGATTAATTGCAACGACAAAGACGTTTAAAAAAGGCAAGAAAAGTAGATTTGCAAACTCGTTAGCTGAGACACAACTGGCAGTTTATATCTGCTGCCATAATCAGGACCCTCTAGAAAGAAAGCAAAATCAAAGCTCTGGAGTTGAGTAGTCTAAACAGTGCATGTTTAGATGAAGGCTGAGTTCGAAGCAAAAAAGTGCTGATGATTGTCGTAGCAGATATAAAGCAGATGGCAATACCTCAGTTAAAATGTCTTCAAATTTACTTTTCTTGCCTCTTAGTTAAAAGGAAAAGTAAATCAAGAAAACGCCGAACTTAATAATGAAACAATTGAACTTTTTATGCTTGTTTGCGGTTTGTACCCACATTTGGCTAGATAAACTTTCGACCCGATTTATTCCAATAATCTTCTCACGTAATTTAGGCGAGAAAAACAGTACAGGTCAAAATATCACTAAAATTAATCAGAGAAAATAATATTAAGCATCTGACGACAGTCTTTAAAATTATTAATCATTTCAATATGTATTTCATTTTGCAAACAATGATCTATAAAAAGAAAATAAACTGTCACGGGTATAAAAATTGATTCTTGTAAATTAAATTTAAAGAGCATTAAACGTTTTATTAATTAATTTTGTCCAAAGCGTAATATGCAACATAAATACTTATGTATGTACTCATGCTCGTATGAAAGTACGTGCGTGCATAATTCATTGTTAAACAAATTAATTTAAAAAATATGTGTAAATACAAAGTGCAGCAGCACAAAATTATGGCGGCAAGAAGTCTTTAGAGTATAATTTCAATTGGCAACTATAATCATTAAATTGGCAGATAAATTGAATTGAGGACCTTTGATTTGAATGTTTTAAAGTGAGACCTTAGACCTCACCAAATTATCACACTGAATCTTCAGATATAAAATTACTGCTAACTAGTAGTACAAGCAGTCACAAAATCGATCACATTCTAGAAATATTAAACAAATTACTGTTGGAATATGTTTCCTTGCCATTTCATTGTGAAATAACATAAACTTTTTTGGGAATTACTTTATAATAATATCACTTTTATTACTTGTATTAAAATAACTATTAAAACTTTCAGTCAGGATTTTGTCAGTCATATACCTCAACGGGTTTTATTGTTTTGAATATCAAAATTAGTTTGAACCTAAGATCTTTCAACAGTCAAAACTAAAATCATATTCTAAGAGTCAAAAATATGAAATCTCTCTGAAATATACCGACAAAATCCTACTGATAGCTATCAGTAGATTGTAACAATTACCCTCAGCAAGAAAGTGGTTATTCTTTTTTAATGAGAAGATGTGAGTATTTTTCCCACGTTGGTTATTTCTTTGATATACACATACACTAAAAGAAAAATGTCAATTATAAAGCTGCTCTGGGCTGAAGAACAGCTCGTGTCTCGCAATTATTTCTCAAGTGCGGTCAGGCTTGTTCTTGTTGTTTGGGTTTAAGAGTTTTGCGTCTAACTCGCACTGATTGATTGATTTATCACATTTAATTGTGTCGGTTATTTTGAGGAATTTCGTTGTCAACCACTTTGCTATAACTTCCTATGTGAAGGCATATGTCGTGTCCAGTCAGCCACAGGAATGAACAAATATTCTGCTAATACCATCTTGGGCATATGGTCTCCTTACTCCGCACATATTGTACACATGTATTTTGCAAATTTACCTTTTGCAAAGTATTATTAAATAATAATAAGAAAAAAGATTTTACTCTTGAAATCAAGAATTTCAGTTTCAAGAGTCTGTTAAGCGCGAAAATTGTAAGAATGAAAATTTTGAATTTTTAAGATCGCGTTTAAGATTATAAATCTTAAATTAATTCTCATCTAAGAAAGAATTCAAGATTACGTTTTAATTACTTAAATCAAGATTGCAGCTTAAAATTCAAGAAGATTATAATTATGCTTCTGAAGGTTTAAAGATCACGTTCTTAAATTTAAGATTGTACTCTTAAAATCAAGATTGTGTCCTTGATTTAAAAATTTGTGCTTGAAACGAGAATGTCAATCTTACTAGTCGAAATTCAAGATGAAAAATGTAAAATTTCTACAAGCTAAAACAAAGAATTTTATTCTTAAATTTAGACCGTCTTTGTTGTATTAGTGCAGAAAATAAAACAGCTGTTTTATTATTGTTAACCATTAATTGCCGAGATGGTGTCACCATGATACCACGCGATTTGAAACATTAATATTTTAACAATAAATAGATTTATATAACTGTCTTTTTCAGTAGCTGCTTGTTTTTACTTTACCTTTCGTTAGTCTATAGTAAACTTTTAACTCGCACAGTTCCGATTATAAATAATTGAAAAACATTTTCTTTTAAAAAATTTTCATCAAAACTGGCGCGAACATTTTCGTAAACAAAGCATGAAATTTTGGCAGCAAGATAGAACAAAACTGTATACCAACATTTGAAATAAAATTTTATGGCGTGCTATTTGCTAAAATCGGAAAAGTACTTCGGAGTCATAGTAAAATATATGGTCTGAATCTCTATAATTTAGGGGGCAAAATTAGCTACGCCGATAAAAAAGTCCTTACGTGATGGAGAAAACTGAAAGCAGATTTGGTTTTAGCGTATCAAAATACATATTACTTTTCAAAACGCAGTTTCACTACTGTACAGTGTTATTAATCAAGGAAACAATTAACTGAGCAACAATAAAAAAATTAATCCTCCATCTAAACTTTTTCTTGATTCTTCTACGACCTTATATTGGTATAACAATTATGTATTTATTGTTGGGCTCTAGGTCCTTGACCTTGAATACATAATTGTTATTAATCTTCCATTATAAACTGTGGAAAAATAGCAAACCATTTTTTTCTAGTCCACTAATATGGACTATTTATTTCTGATATAAAATTCTATTGCGATTATTTTCACATTACAAGCAAGTGACTTGTTAAGAAATTCCACATATATGGAAAGTTTCAATAAAGTTCACATTTGATCAAGTGGTCATATAGTGTCCACCAATTTGACAGTAATGCTGCTGGTATGCCTACATGCATATGCATACAAACATTGTATATTTTGCCAGTGTGGATACCAATATGCTTAGGCAAACGTCATCTTCAATCAGGCGTGTTGCATTTCTCTTGGAAACTGAAATGTACTACAAAAACCAGTATTTATGAATACACATATTTTATATATTCAAGAAGCTCACATTTTTCTGAAAATATATTAACATTATTGTCAAAAGAGAGTTGGTATA
Source organism: Eumeta japonica (assembly GCA_005406025.1). Taxonomy (NCBI): domain Eukaryota; kingdom Metazoa; phylum Arthropoda; class Insecta; order Lepidoptera; family Psychidae; genus Eumeta; species Eumeta japonica. The sequence continues at coordinate 12,499 of BGZK01003672.1, forward strand.
ATAAAACTTCTTATGTTTTTCCTCAGCTGTTATGCTCACATATTTGTCTATATACATGACAAAAAGAATAGACGCGGGCGCATAAAGCAGTTGATAAAAGAAATATGTACTAATTTGTTCCTACTTAAATTACCTAAAAAATAGTCAAATGTTAAGTAAGCTTAATACAAAGATGCTTAGAAATGAATAAAAGTGTGGTTTGTTAAAATCGTCAAAAACAGACCTTAAATCGTCAAATCGTCAATTGCAATTTTCAGCTCCCAAAATCGTCAAAACGACGATAAATCGTCATATATCGAATATGCGTTGTCAACTTTTTATAACCAAAACGTGATATACTCCTTATCGAAATGCACATATAGGAAAACATTTCCAAATGTTTATACCCGATACGCGCTATTTTAAAACGCGTTTGATTTAAATAAAATCAATGAATATACTAGAAAAATTTAATATTTATTGAAATAAAACACATAAATAACTACCCACACATTTGTTTTAAATCTAATTCTGGTACAAAAATTAGATATTCACACAAATATGTGCATATGTACAACTATTACAGCAAACTAAAAGATATGTGCATAACACATGACATAACAAAACAATTAAAATTGTATTTCAAAGAAAATTCAGTTGTCTTAATGTTTTAAACGTTATACCCTAAAAAATACATAAGTCAATAAATTAATAATTTTTGATTTCTTTAATATTAAATTTAAAAAAAAAATTAAATAAATAAAAAAAAATGGCAAAAAGGAACTTTTAAATGTCAAAAAATAAGTCGAGTTAAGGTTGATTAGTGTCAATAAAAAAATTCAAGTAAGCCATCTAGCTCATCTTTGGCTACAAAGCCGATTGTATGTGATATTTCGATATTGGTGTCACTTAAATTTGTTTCCGCACACACATCTAATGGTATATTATAATTTTCACAACAGTTTTACTTAGGCCATATTGAATGTGAATTAAAGAATTGACTGTATTATTTACTCAAAAGCGCCAATTCAGCGTGCTTTTACTTAGCGCGTTAAAAAAACGTTCGGCAGAGTTAACAAGATAAGAAAGCGCGTAGCGCGCTAAATTGGCATCGCTGTTTGAATGAATGAATGTTTGTGTTTATTATGTTGACAGAAAATGGTTTAATTCTCATTTATTCTATTGTGATAACTGTATATATGGCTATATATATTTAATCCAAAATTAGGTTTGCGCAGAGGCAATATTGTAATTGATGAAGTTCTAATCAGGTGGGATTATTGCTAGCTTAAAACTTTAACCAATACCCCGCCATGGGAACGGGAAATACCGTCTGCTACGGCAATTTTTGTAAGTCCGGGAGGGCTAAAAATAATGTATAAATACCAGCAGCGGCGTGATCGTGTAAATGTTTTTCATACTCTTACACATACAGTGCAAGGCTATTAAGTTTAGGCTCCCGTTTGTAATTTTTCCAATATTCATTTCGAACCTATAAAGTACATGCTGTCCAGGGATGACAGTTTTTTTCAAGTTTCATCACCAAATGGCTTAAAAAAATGTGGCCAAAATCGCCAAATAATAAAGAATGTAATTTAAGTAACAAAGAATTTTGTATAACAAGAAATTGTACAATTTTGTTTTGATTTAACATTTGAATGCCTTACGAATTATCCCCAACGTCCCGCAAATATCGCCAAAATATAAAAGAATATAATATTTTTCGCTTATTTGTTGTTTTAATTTCATTAATACAAATATGTTTATAAAACATGTACAAATATGCATATAAAAAATTGTGTTATCAACATACAATGTTAGCAAAAAGATTTTTAAAAAATCATATCATATTCATAAGAAAGCTATAATCGGTTGGGCCGAATCTTAAAATCTCTCACAAAGATAACGCCTATGTACAAACAATTAGATATTAAATAAGCAAATATTTCCTTTTTTTTTTTGAAACCAAATGTGGTTTTAATTAGGGAAGCAACCCATATCGATGCCGATATATCGGCAATCCTTCTAGTTTCCCGATATATCGATATCGGCGGTATTTTACTGTCGATATGCCGATACTCATATGGTTTCTTTAGCGTCGAATATTTCGAACAAAATATTCAATTTTCAACTCTTCTTTTTGCATGACAACTATTAGAAATAACATATTAAAAGCAGAATAAAAAATCAAAACAGATTATATAATGAGATTATATCTTCTTTTTATTATCCTACACAAATTTAATGAAAATGGCGCAGAAATACTTGAGTTTCCAAATTAGTCTGAGAGATTTTTCCACTACAGCTCTGTATCAAACGGATTTAAGAAATTGTCTATCTCCGCAAAATTTGAGAACGATTTGCTTTTTAAACAAAAATGTTATTAATATCAATTTTCAACATTTATCATTTGCAATATTGTTTTAATAATTTTAACGTGATCTCAAATTCAATTTGTTTTTATCAATTTTAAATCTTGAGCCACACTAATCTGAATCCCATTGTTTTTTTTTTGTAAAATCATAAATATTGCAGATATTTGAATTTGAAGCTTAGAAACTGGAATGTATTGAAAATTTTGATGATATGAAAGGCCCATTAATAAACACTGTTCTTTTGTATAATAGAAGAATTACTCTACTTAAATTCGGTTATAACTATTAACTTTTTCTTCAACAAAAGTCTATTTCATTCCAATAGAAACATTTTTGCGTGGTTAGTGAAATCGTTGTGTTTTATGTTATATAGAAACAGTATATTAAACAAGCATTACAACACTTGCTAAATTTTGTTGTTTAAATGAAATAACTCCATATATATTCTCACACTACTTAAAAAATTTTGACCATTTCACAATGTTTTACGGAGGTTGAGTATCATTTGATCAAATAAAATCTTCACTGATTAACAAATTTGTAAGATTACGTTTATGCTCGACAAACTATATTTTTACTCCTTCCACGTAACGAAAACGCTTGGCAATCAAACTCGTCTGAAACCCTAATGTATCTGGATTAGCATTGATAGAAATGTTGATTGAGTGAAATTTACTTCTTACGCCAATCCAATGGAAACAAGAACACATAAAATGGTATTACTATTTAATTTCTAATTGTTTTTCCTTACTTATAAAGAAGTTTTGAACAGATTTATGAAAATACTTTTTAGTATTTTGTAGAATACGGTTTTCTAATTTTTAAGTAATAACTGCCTGGTCCACGATATCGTATAAATACATTCAAAATAAAATTTATATTTTACAAACATATATGTGGAATAATTCGAAATGGCATCGTTTGCCAGGTAGTTCATTTTCAAAACCAGAATCCCAACCTAAAAGTTATTTTGTTTGAAAACAGTTTTGTTAAATTTCAATTGTTTAAATATTTTATCTGAATTTATTGTTCAGCTTAAGTTTATGATAACAACGAGCAGACTGAAAGCAAAACACGAGTTTTTTTTGCTTATTTATAAGCTCTGCTTAACAACAGTATAACAAGTTCAATTATTTGTGTTGACTTTTGTTTTCTCAGTTATCTTTTTGTTAATTTGCTAAACCAAATATGACAACATAAGCTTTTGCATGTGTTTGCGTCACACAGAAAGAAATTTTGCCCTACAACTTGTTGTTATTTCAGAAATTATTTGCTATCCGATATAAACATGTATTTATTTATTTAAGTTCTTGGTTCTTATAGGACGTCGAAGAAATTATTTTAAGTTTTGCTCTATAGGTTTAAAACAAGTTTTATTTTACATTATTACATACTTTTCTTACTTTGCAGAAGAGTTCTCTGGATCCTCAGTCGTCTCTATACACCGACATTTCATTGATGCTACTCAACTCCACACTTCATATTCTGTTATATTCATCACAATAATGACAATTCAGAAAACACTTAAACTAGATATGTATATTCAAACACAGAAAACAATTTTACTTTGGGTATTTTACTTTTCATATCTAGACAGAACAACTGGAAAATTCCTTTTTATCAGAGATAATAAATTTAAAATGAAATTTGCTTTTATAGTAAAAATAGTTCTGAATATAGGAAAAACAGTTAAATTTGTACACGCAAAAACAAAAGTCCATTGTATGGGCATTTAACCTGATATTTTATTTTGTGTCAACATGAAAATATTATTTTATGATTTTAAACCATGCTAAATTCCTACGAAAAAAAACAGTTACTTTGAAACTGACATCATTCTTTTGTTGATATAAAAAAGCTAGTATTATTATAATAAATAAAGCTTGATTGAATTAAAAAAGTTGTAATCGTTATAATAGCAAAATATTTATAGATCATTAACAACCAAGTTGAACTAATTTGAAAAGTGTTAAGAGCTAATTTATCTCCGAAAACATAAGATCAACAACGGCGGGCAGAAAGCTTATTTTATTAACTTATTATTCCATAAAAGTGGCGACAAAAACCAAGAGCGGAAATTTGTTTGTGGTGGAAAATGTATTGAAAGGTCGCTTGAATTGAAATCTTAGCTGCTCCTTTCCTTGAGATATTCACTTTTTCGATTTTGTGCAGGAAGAAATTTTTAAGTATTCAAAACACCAAAACCAGAATTTCTTAATCATTTTTCGCATCTGTATTTTTCAGTAACCAACAAGTATGTAGGTATACATAAATATACATATGTAGTTGTTTCTCTATCTTGGTTTTCTTTTTTTTTTTTTTTTTTATAGACAATTTAAGTAAATTTACTAGTCAGAACAATTGTAAATAAACAAATTAGGCATTCCCTATTTGTGCATTTAAGTAAATTTAAGTATATACTTGCTTCTCTTTAATTTTTTTGTACACATTAAACCAAGTGTCAAGTGCATTCAGAGCGTTCCAAACGTCTCACTATATTGAGAACTTTCAGTGCAATCAGATCAAGTATTTCTCTTCATACCATTTTGAATTGCAAATGTGACCACGAAGAGAATCGTTGAAAGGTGTGTCCTTGCGGGGGAAAATTTTCTTTCAAAATAAGCCACCAAAATACTTTATATTAAGTGTAAAACATATTTTATTAATCAAAAAATATATTAATAACCACTTTGACCATTCAAATGAAAAAAACCACCCTGGCTATTTGTCATACTTGCTGGTTGACTTTAATTGAATTGCAAAATAAAAGTAAAAATGTTATAAAAGACCTCTTCCGTGTATGCCCAATTACGAGGGCATTATATTCTTAAAACGAACTAGACAAGCTAAGGTTTGCGACTGTTACATTTGTTCCACTGTTCGTTGTAATACAATTCCAACGCAAGAAAAGGTCAAGGAAAAATAAAACAATTTTCGACTATTGATGCTAATAATAAAGTTCGAAAGTACTCTAGCTAGATCTTGTTCAAAGGCAAGTAAAGAGCGAACTCTTTAGAAATTTGTATAAATTGTTTTCAAAATGGAAAATGGAAAATTCTTGTTAAAGGCGCAGATTCCTTAAATGCACGTGGAAATGTATTTGGCTTGGTAGAAAAATTATCCTGTAAACAACAAAATCAAGTCTTAACCAGATTCTACGGAAAAAGTACAACGAGTACCGATGATGAGCTACTTTTGAATAACGTAACAGGAAAAACTGGAAATTCCATCAATAAAAAATCTCCAAAGAAAATAATTTTTTCTCCTGAAAGATTGTATAATTTTCAAGCTAATACTGCATCATCTTCAAATTATATGAAAAATTAGTCTACTTCATTCGCAGCAGAATTGGAAGAATATCTGTTTCTTCGAATTATAACCTGGCTATGCAAAAAATTTTTTCTAATTTTGAGACTAAGGCCCGATTTATGACTGAGGAGTTAAATGCCATTAAATTAGACTTATACATATATGAAATTTAAATTACAATTTACATGAGCAGCGATGGGCATTTAAAGTGCAATTAAAATATCATATGGTTTTGGCCTTTGTTTACGTTTGTACTGATTGAAATTTTTGGGGCAAATAAAAAATGTCTTCCCATTAAGAAAATACAAGTGCTACTGCATTTAATTCATTAATTTATAATCTAATTTATGCAAAAAAAACACTAAAAAATAAAAACTTTGCAATATTTTAAAATGAAAATAAACACGTGCGGGATTTTTTTTATTGGGAAGCAGCTGTTTTCTTTAAATTTATCGATATTTTTGCAATGCTACCATATTTTCATCGCAATTTAATGAGAATAAATATTTTGCACTGTAAAACTGAAATTGTATTTAAAAGCTAATTAAATTTAAATAGAATTCAGCTAAATGGCACTTAACTGTTAAGTCATAAATCAGCCCTAAGGAAACGAAACGAAAACGTATCCTTTTTCTTCTAGGTAAAATATTGAAAAGAAGCTCAAATTTAAATAATATCAATCGGTTAATTATACTATGAATAGTACCACAATATTAAAAACTTTAGATAATTTAACAAAATTAAATGAAATACCTTTAAAATTTGGATCTCATTTCAAACTTATTTTAATGTTTATTGGACAGCAGATAGTGAGTGCCACATAACCGTGCTCTTATTGCATTTTAGCTTTGGGTGAATTAGCAGGGTGAATCAAATATACGAAGAATGTGATTCAAAATCCAACAAAAATTTGAAAAAGATTTTTGCGCTTTCAACGTTTAGGTTGTGATATGTAATAGAGAATAGTGTTCTTCCAGAGCTCCATCTTCTTCCAAGATTTGCGAATCATCTTTTTGGAATAGGATAATTAAAGTAGTAGGTCGTGACAAAACTTTACTGTGCCCCAAAAGCAAAAGTAAAATTCATAAGAATTACGAAGCGATACCTTTGCATGAAATCAATGTAAACTTTAGAAGAAGCGAATGTCCTACAAGACCCTTTAATTATGAGAATCTTGGATAATATCGATTCCTGCTTTATAATTCTTTAAATTTGTAATCGTGCTTCTACAAAAAAAAGTTGATTTAAGTGATTTTGATAAAAATATCAGCAAACTCCACAGTGTTTAAAAGAGTAAAGATGTCACTCAAACCTTTAAATTCATGTGATTTTGGGTTATTTAAAATAAGCTATAATGCTCATAAATGGCGATGGCATAGGAGTCTGGGGTAGAGCAAGCTGAAGAGTCGATTCATAGGGAATTTGTTAAGTTTCTTCAAAATAAATAGATGATCCATCTTACCAGAACCAATTAAAAAGGCAGTAGTAAATTTTTGCTCCAATAGAATTGAAGTCTAATATCATTATTGTTTTAATTAAACAGATTTATACACACACACACACACACACATATAATATATATATATATATATATATATATATATATATATATATATATATATATAAAATTTGGTTTTTATTTTAAGATTAATTTCATATTGTGCTTAAATGTTTGCATGTATCAAAATATGTCTGTATGTTAAACAATAGAAAATAAAAGTAACATAAGTACATGCCTACCTACAAAGCTTCCTTCTACCAAAACAGCAACATGTTTTTAACTCTAAAATAATTGAAACAAAATAAATGTTGAGAAACATGTTGAGAATGTGTTCATATGAAATTAAATAATCGTCTAACAATTCATAAAATTACTAACTAAATATTAATTATTAATTGATATTTTGTTTCAATCATTTTAAAGTTCGAAAAACATGTTGCTATTTTGGCAGAGTAAGTGTCAGTCGTACTTAGAACAAGCTTATTTATGATTTTTTTTTGTTTATGCTTGATTTTTCTATTTCTCACAAGCAGTTTTAAATTTTTTGTTATTGAAATTTTTATTATGTATATATTTTTCCTGCAGATGCTAACAAATTGTTAGTGAAATATCGAGAATAAATTAACTATATAAATATTTTTATATAAAACAAGATCTGAAGCTGTAATAATTATTTCCAACATGAAAGAGTAGGTACGTATTTAGTTAGGTAAACATTAATAAAAAAAATTAAGTTCGCTCAAAAAATCTTATTTGGAAAAAATTATTTAAAACTAAACAATTGTAATTATTTACATATTTTGTTTAAAAATGGTTTTATTTATTTTGACGTTTTTATGATGATTTCATTAAATAAAATGGTCACGGTCTTTTTTATTTGACTGTATTCTTTTCTTCAATCCAATTGCAAATTTTTTCGAGCCGCTTGCAATTTTGCAAATGCTAACGTATGTAATATCGACAAACAAATATATGTATGTACATACATACCTACACATAAAACAAATATGTATGTATGCAAATAAAATGTTTGGTAATTTAGCTAGTTAGGTCCAAGGCAAATAGACTAGAGGTAGTCGCATTAGGAAATACTCACCGGGTAGAATTGTCAAAATTATTCAAACAAAGCAAAAATTAAAGCATAAACAACAATTAAGCAAAGGATAAACAACGATTAATCAAAACATAATCAACAATTATGTTTTTGTAATTTTCTTTCTTCTGACGTTTGTCCAGAATATTTTAACGGTATAATCGCGTAATAATGTCACCTGTAGTAAATTCGCCTTGGTTAGGTCCTACTCATGCTTCTCAATCGTCTGTTTTTTTTTACAGTAGTAGTAGTTTGTAGAATTCCCTACATTGTACAAAAATCAATTGACCAACAAAATCAAGAAAACGAACACATATCTGTACTTTTTTACTCTATTTCTTATTATTTATTTCTATTCTTTCTTTTCACACATGTACGTTCATGAGCTATCAGCGCAAGCCAATGAAGAGAAATATTTGTATGTACATCGTTGTTTGTGTAGTTCTGTGTTAAGGTTTACTTGCTTCTCTCACCTAAAAACACATACATATATACATGCAACACGTATATACATGCCTGCATACATACTTTGATACTTCTGTACATTTA
>BGZK01003673.1:0-21298 GCA_005406025.1 Eumeta japonica
ATATTTAAAACAAGGCATACATTTTCATTCCAAAATTTTGTTTATCTCGCTTTCTGCTCTTGCCCCGTTATTTTAACAAGTTTATAATTTTAACCCAGATTTTTTTTTTTAAATTAATCTTTTACATTTTATTTATTAATAATGTTCGTACATACATTTTCTAGCTGCAAAACAATTTAAAATATAAAAGTTGTTTGCAACTCTTCTGTTTTTAAATTTTCAATAATTATGTCTACGTTGTTTCACTATTTCAATTTATAAACAACACAAACAATTAGTTTTTAATATAAAACTTTATACAAGGTTTGGTAAGTTTATTCTAGAGAAATTTGTCTAATAAGAGCTTAACAAACTCTGTATAAATTTTGTGCATAAATAGCAAAATTTTTTAATTTCAACTTAATTTGTAAGCGATTAAAATAGTTTTGAAAGTCCAAACTGTTGCTATAACACTTTGAGTATCAATCTTAATTGTGTGAGGTTTAAAACACATTGACTTCAACTCTCAAAATCATTGTTTATTACATTTACAAGTCCAATTCTTAGAAAGTTTTAAGTCAAATGGTTTGTCCCAGAAACGGTATACGGATGTTAGGAGGGCCTACCTGTCTAAAATTATTTTATGCCTCCCAATTATTATAAAGAAATCGATTAACATTTATTATTACAATTTTATGCTATTATTATGAAAGTAATATGTTCTATTTATTAAACGTTTATTTGACCATATTTTATAAAATTGTTTCCTGCTTATTCCTGATATACCTCTTTTGGATTTTTCTGTACAAAAATTATTTGTAAAAATTGTTAACATTTGAGATTAGAAATAAATTAACCTTTTAATTCAACATCAAAGCAATGCAAATTAAATAAGAAGTCAATAGTCTTGATGGCGTGCTAATTCTCATCTCTGGCACTGGCAGACGTTCGCTCTTTTCAGAAAGTTATTGGCAACGTTGCATTACTAAAGGCAAAATAATTTTTGTTGTTAACGCATGCATCCCTGATTATTGTGAATTTTTCTTTTGTTTTGGAAATGGTTTAATTTATTCTGCTCTATGACTAAAGCAAAAAAAAAAAAAAAATTGTTTTTCTTATTTATTGCATTAGTATATTTTTGTGGTTGGCCGCCATAAGTCACATCCGGCGGATACTTAATACATGTAAATGTTTTTATGCAATTACCTGCAGTGTTGTATCAGTGTCGTGTGTAAAAAACAGGTGTCAAAAATTAAAAAATAAACAAAGATCTTATATAAACTGACAGGTATAATATAGATGAAAGGTTGTTTATATTATAACAAGATTTAAAGAATTTTATGAAATGTAAATAAGCACAAGTTTTGTTTAGTTTTATAGTAATTACATACAAACAGAAAAATTTTTTCAAGCAGAGAAATTTGACAACCATCTCGCCTTAAGTTGTCAAATCTGACAGTTTTATTCAAATCGGTTATTATATAAAACCAATTCCAACATAACTTTTGAAACGCAAACCACTGTAGGGGATAATTAAAAGGTTTATAGAGGGTTTTAAAGCATTAAACACATTCGTCACGGAAGCTACCGACTACAATCTGTCAAAAATAATTTACACGTGATTTTGTGAAAGCCATAGAGTACTAAACAGAGATGAAACGAAGAATTTTTCTATTTCTTTCTAGTAGCAACCTGTTTTGCTTTGGCTATTCGTAATAATAAAATAAAAAATAATTAATACATTTCAATTCACAATATTTATCACATTGTTGATTAACTTATCAAAACGTTAATTATAAATTCACATATTTTGTTAATAAATTCAATTACATTGCACAAAGAACAATTAAATTTTCAACCACTTCTCACAACAAAAAAACGTGGTTTTTCAGCTTGTTTTCATTTAGCTATTCAGAATTTTCTGTCAGCTGATTTCAACATTTTCATCAGCTACTTTTAACATGTCTGTTTATACTCTGTGGTGGGGGCTATCATTTTGGAAAGGGCGTATATACACCGCATCTTGACCATCGTTGTAGCTGTCGTCAACTTAGATCTAATTCTATTTTTTTTTTCATAAAGAGTTTTATAAATGAATAATAGATAGATTTCGTTAAAAACATCAAAAAGTGGGTTTTAGATGATTTAGATGATGCTGCCTTCCAAAATAATTATGTCCTTTGACTTTGGCTTTAAATGTAGCCAGCTACGGTGTTCGTGTAGTCTTTCTGTGTCGAATGTGTTTAATGCTTGGCACATGAAGTGCTTGTCAAATAAAAAATATATATTTAACATTATTTTAAAAGACAGAAAGGTGTTAATGTAAAAATTTTGCGGTTTCAAACTTTATTTCCCGCTACAAAACTACACACGAACACATTGTGTCATAAAAAGCATCAAACATTTTATTTTCACATGCATATATTTAAAATTAATTTTTTATTATTATTGTTGTTGTAGGCTTTTTGTTTGTTAATTTGTGACTATTTTGGGAAAATGAAACAGAAAATAATTTATAAAATAGATTTTTGATTGTTTCATGCGTTTAGACAAATACTTAAACAGAAATCCACTATATTGGAATATATGTATATATATTTTGGTTTTAACGTTTCTTTTTCTAATTAATTTCAATGCATGAGTTTGTTTAAATTTTTCGTTTTTATTTTGGCCAACGGCCAACAAAATGGGGTAACGCGCGCAAAAATTACACACACACAAACATAAATAACAAAAAAAAAAAAGAAAGAAACAATACAAATAAATATTAAAAAGTTAAGGTAACGGAAATTTTCAAATTCAAATTTAATAAATAGATATGTGTGTATGTGGCTAAATAAAAATATTAATAAATATGTAAAAGCTAAAACATTTTGAATTTTTTTGGAAAAAAATTCTCCACTAAAATTTTCAAAGCATTGGAAATGTTGTAGATTATAATGTTTGCTTCATTCGAATTGATTAATTGTATCTTATATGTGTAAGACAAATTCTCATTATGTACAAAATAAAGCGAGTAATTGTAATGATCAATAATAGGAAATTCGAAGCATGAAACACATTCGATACAGCAAGCTACACAAATGCTGACTACAAATGTAGCCAGCAAATGCAGATCTACAATTCTGTGGCAATCAGGAAAAAGTATTTAAATCTGATTTTTCGGTTTTGCAAGAGAAATTTTAAATTAAAAGTTTATTTTAAAAATTTAGTAGTATTCTAATGAGCAAAATTACTTTGATTTGGAGATTAATTAATTTGAGAATTCATCATTCCACTTTTTGATAACAAATATTTTTATTTTCTTTCAAATGGAGTTGCACACAAAATTCCTTTTTTTTGTGGAAAACTGCAGAATACGAAATCAAAATTCGATATATTGAAGGGTATAAGTTCCTTTAGCCCGGTCGAAGCTGGTTGTTTGGAAAAATCGAAATCGAAGCCAAAATTCGATATACCGAAGGGCATAAATTCCTTTAGCCCAGTCAGAAGGCTGGTTTTTCTGAAACTGCGAAGCGAGGCCTTAATACAACGTTTTATTAATTTGGCGCCATTTTTTTTTTTTTTGAGTTATTTCGTTTTAATTTTTGGGAACTATTTCATTTTTTTATTTTCATTTGTGAGTTAATTAACTCTTTACCTTTTCAGTCATAACTTGTTTAAATTTCAAGATATCGACTTGATTCCTTTTTCATTCGGTAGGAATTTTTTTGGCTTTAAAACCAGGGACATTTTTTATTGGCTAATGGCAAAACAATTATTTTCCCACTAAAAATATCATGTTTTTGAATATAAAAAATTGCAAAGATGCGATTATCTCAAATTCGATTTCAGAATTTTTTCTTTTACCACAGTGTTGCAATATTAAGCGACTTTCTGTTTATTATTTTTGATTTGAAAAAAAAAAATAAATTATTTTGGTAAAAGTCTTAAATATAAGCAAAGGTAGCGCTAAATTTGCTGTTAAACTAAAAGTAATACGACTATCTTTGTGTATAACAATTAAAAATAAATGTGGTTAATCTAGAGTGAAATGCGCTAAGTAGGTAACACTGATCAAGGCTACATTTCGTTGCCATATAACATTCGTTTTGAATCCGGTAAAATCACGGTACCAAGGCGAATTTATTATTTATTATTATGCATCGGCGAATTCAGGCGAATTTATCATCAATTTTCTCTACCCAAGTTGTCAAATTTTGTTCACGCAAATTGTTAGTTTGTTTACAAATTATTTTTGTTTACAAATTTTCTAATGGCTAATTTTCACATCCTGGGTATTTGAATTTGCCCTGTTCTTTGTTGTTCTTTTTGCTGTTGTATTGTTGTAGGAATGCATATACCTTATTCTGAATTTGCCTTGAACGGTACCGTAATTAAAATATTTTGCTCTAAAGTCGTTACTAGTCTGCCTATAGAAATCGAAACATTTGGTTTGATGGGTAAGCACAAGAATAACTGCAAATAATGTTGTTGGTTAGTGTCTGCCGATATGGCAAACACACACACACACACATGTAGCTGTTTAACCGTGTGTTGCCAGCAACTTATGAAAAAAAAAAAATGTGAAACGTGAAATGTTTGTCTAATGGAACTACAAATAATAAAGAAACAAGTCTAAATAAATAACAGACAAAAAAGAATTATACACACTTGTATAAACATAAATATTTGTTCTTAAATGACTTACTTACCTTATTATGAGGTAAAACTATAAATGCACCACCACCTGCCGACTCGACAATGATGGCCAAAAATTTTGGATTAACAGCACAAAATGTTGAATCCCAACTACTTTTGGAGACACGTATATTATCATAGCATTGTTCACGTTTTAAAGCTGACCGTAAACGTGACGAAATTTGAACTTCTAACTACACGAAAAGACATTTTCTTCTATTACTGTTGCAGCTGCACTTTGTTTGTTTGTTGCTGATATTCCTCCTTGGTTGGTTGTCAATGTTGTTGTAGTTGCTTGTTGAAATGATGATAATTAAGTTGTAGTTGTTAGTTTTGTTTACAGTTATTTGTTGTCGTTTATTTATTTATTTATTTTTTATTAATTTAGTTTTATTTTTTTTTTCAGTTGTAATAAAAATATGTTTAGTTAACTTTCCTTAAGAGCCAAACACTTGGCGCGAAAATAATAATAAATTTACTAAAAAAAATATTGTTTGCTCTTGATTTTGATTTTCTTTTTTTTTTAACTAAAAATTATACCTACACAATAAGAAAATCTTAATCTATTTCTATTTTTCTCCTTTTTATTTGTTCGACATATAAAAAAGTACGAAACAATTTTATGTGACTGTGGCGCAGGAGGTTGTTTGTTGTTTCTATACAAAAGTAAATTTATAATAAAATATATGTATTTGTATTTCTTTTGTTGATAAAAAAAAATTATGAAGGCGGCAAATTAATCACATTTGTTCTTCGAACCTAAAAAGAAAAGAAGCAGAATAATAATATTAAAATTTGATTCAAACATTTTTGTATATATATATGAGTAAAATAGTGTTTCTATTTTGCATTTACATATTTACGTTTATTTTTGATGCTTTCAGAAATCAAACAAATACCTAACATTTCAAATATGTATTCATTTGTTTTACAAGACAGATATACCAAATGACACCTGTTTCAGTCAAATTCTTAAAAGTTAGCGCCGTTATAAATAGAACAAGTATCAAAAAATTTTATCAGCGATTGAAAAGTGTATAGTACCTATTAAGAAATATGTTTCAATTTATTTTACAACGCCTTCAAAATTGCGAATTCCGAGTTTTGTCAATTTATAACGGTCCGTTTGTTGAAGTTACATCTGTCAAACCAGTGACAATTTAGTCAGTGTGTTTAGCTAAAACTTAATAAAAATAGACGTTCGCAACTGATTTGAATTTTTATTGCAAAAATCATATTCAGCAATGAGCAAGTGCCTCCAAGTCAATAGTTTTTTTGACTATTTTGGTGAGTTATTTGTAAACACTGTCAACTGCATACCTATACTTTTTTTGTTTGATGAGAAAAGAAATTTTTGAGCAGAAAATTCTTCATTTTATAATTTCGTGGATTTTCAATGAAAAGTGCGTGTTAAATGGCAATAGGACAAAGTATTGTGTGGGGTGTAATTTGTCAACAATACTGGTGACAATGTCTACAGAGAAACAAACTTGTTCTACCGCCGTCATATGGTCTCATTAGAACTACATCATCAGTAGTTCCAATGTCAGTGGTGGATTTTCAATGACAAAAGCATTTTAAATGTGATCTGACATTTCCTTCAGGGTAACGTTGGTAACAGATCATTTAATTATGTAAACAATTTATGTAGAAAAACTAGCTTTTGAAAAAAATTCCAGTTATGACATTTGTATCGGAAACCAACGATAATTTACTTTGGAACTGAATCATTATGCATTCCTAAGCAATTTTCAATAACTTACAACAAAAAATTGCGCGTTAGGATACTGCGCGTTTTACAAATCATTTAAGATTTATTAACAACACAATGTTTACAAAAGTATTTTAAAAATTTATTCGTTTTAAATATTTAATGACTGCAAATATTTTTCTTATTATCGAATAAGTTTTGCAAATAAAAATCAGTAAATTTTTATATAAAAAATGTTTACAACTTATAATATTTAAACGTATGATATTAATAAATGTACATATACGAATCAAAGAAAATCTATTTTTACTTGATGATTTAACAAAACATACGTTTACTGCAAAACCCATATCGATTCAACTGTTAAGTAGACTAGGAATTTCTATTTTCGATTCAAACTTAATAAAGAAATATATTTTATATTATTGATAAATTATTAAAGTATTGTAAACTGCTTGTGCAACAACAAAATCTTATCTCTACAAAACCAAAGAAATCAAGATATGAAAGAATAATTTGTATTTGTAATTTGTTGAATAGATTTTCTTTAGCATACTCATATAATGGGTGATTCATTTGGATCACTCGTTACTAGTGTTATACCCACCGTCTAAACTGGCAATAAATTCATTGACATATGTATATTGCATCCAATGTCAAAATTTTGTTATCTCTCATAAAGACGCGCCCTTTTCGAGCGTTGCAATAATTGCCAACGAAAAAGTGTTGGCGAAAAAAAATTTGGTGACATAAAACATCAAACATGGTTGTCAATTTGTACTTGACATTTATAATAACAATATGCGGCTTAAAACCAAAAATTAAACCTAAAACTCAAGTAAAAGCTTTTATGCAATAATACACAAAATTTCACAAACTAGCCGCAAATTGCAAAAACATATAATTGTATAAAATTTTGCTGTGAACCTTCTCGTATGATGTTTCTTATATTGTGACTAACATACATACGTTTTCCCATCCATTAACATAAGCAAAACAATTTTGTTCCGTTGTTCTGCCGACATTATTGCCTTATTGCTAAGATACATATTTATTGCCAGTCTAGATGGGGGTATATTGCCATCACATTTTCATTCAACAAAAAATAATAACAAATTTGTAGAACTCAACTACAAGTAATAAAAAGTAGTTGAGATACATTAAAAAAACGCATGACAGTGAAAACGTCAAAATACAAAGCTTTTGTTAATAAAAACGTTATATTGTACACTTAAAAAAAAAAGAAATAAATAACATAAAATCTTCATAATTAAGAGTCTGAATTAAAGCTGTAAATCCTAAAATGTATTATTATGTAAATATTTTCCATATTTTTAAATATAAAAATAAATGAATTTAGAATGGCCTTAATATAAAATTGTCTTGTTTAAAGCAGTGAGCGTCTTTATGGCTGAGTGGATAGAATACCTGTTCAAAAGTCAAGAAGTCGCAGGTTCGATTAATGCGGTAGGCTTTTAGTGTTACTGCAGATAAGCAAAAAGCCTTGCAATTTAGTGTTTGTTAAAAAATAGTATATTTGACATAGCAAACTACGCGATAACAGCTGTCAAAAATAAATACACGAGTTACCACAGGGATAACTGTTATACAATCATATAAAAAAGTTTCAAAAGTCTTCCAAAATGATTAAGTACCTTACTTTTCGCTGGCTACATTTGCAGTCAGTGTTCGTGCAGCTTGCTGTGCTGAATGTGTTTGATGCTTAACACTACAAATTTAACGGTAAAAAGGACAGGAAAGAGAACAACCATAATCAATTAATATTTCATGCTCTTATTTCCAATTTAAATAACACAACAACTACAGTTATCATTAAAAACAAAAACAACACAAATAATAACAACAACAGGTGGCGCTATTTTAAACTGACATTGAACTTTATTTTGTTTACATTATTCGCTTTATGAATATACATACATATGTAAGTATGTACATATATGAATTTGTATGTGCAAACCTAAAAACAACCATTCAGCCTGTGTACACGATAATAAAATAAAAGTAAGATTACGATTTCTTGCAATCCAAAGAAATGAGGAAGAAGTGAAGGGAGCAGTTTTTTGCTGCCCTCTTCATTTCACTCCATTACTTCATGAGCCGACAAAAATCTTAATCTCACATTCAATTACTATCGGTATACAGACCGATTCATACATACATATGCATGAACAATATTTTTATGTTTATATCAAATGTGCATACCTACATACATCTACATTTATGTTTATATTTATAAACATTCCAGACATACATATGAATTTTAAAGAGACAAATGCAGGTATAAAACACGTTTCGTTTTACAGTATTCTGTTCAAATGAGTTTGTTTACAAGTCAATTAAACGTTAATCACGATTTAAATAAATTAATATGTATGTAGATGCATACATAACTACACATAACAAGTTTGCAGATGCATTGCACTCACTAAAACATCAGGCCATAATTATAGTCATAGAAAAAGTATAATTTTATAAAAAGTGCATTTTTAAGCAAGAAAAACATAGGAAATTGCTGTCTGAATTTGAAAAAAAATATACTTTTAATTGAAATATACTTTTTCTATGACTATAGTTATGACCATTTCTTAACGGTATTGTGTTTAGCATTTCGCGCAAAAAGCTGTCAAAATGCATACATAAAAAATATTGGCGAAAAATTTATGAAAAATGTTGCTTGAGTGGTAGGTAGCGTGTTTTCTTGTGGAAAAAATATGAAATGTATCTGGCAACATTATATGAAAACTGTGAAATAAAGCAAATTGGCTTTATTCCACGCGAAACAGCTGATATAAATAACAATGTTGCACACTCACAGTGCAAAAAAAAATCGTCAAATTATGCAAAATCCACGGGATAGACAACACTGGATACACGTCAACTTTTCGAATAGGAAATAATGTTGCTCAACATTTTCCGCGAATCTGAACATAATACCGACCTTTATTATCTGATAAAATGCTACATTTATGATACATTACAAAACGTTATTAATCACGTTGTCTTCTAAAGCTGTACGCAATTTCAAAGATGTTTAATCTTTTAGATTTTATTCCACAAACCAGCCTGCGAAGTATTTTAAAATTTCTAAGCTATTTCTTTCACTGAATCATATGTTTCATTAATTTAATGAAATGTATAATGAGTAACTTTATGCAATAAGCAAAAACATCTTTGGATGACCACTATAATTTTGATGTATTATGCGTACGTGAGTAAATAAAAAATCATAAAATGTTGAAATTCTATAGGTACGTTTTTTTCTAATAGCGTGTTTTTTTATAGAGGTATAGAACTTTAAGTTGGCATTACTTTACAAGATGGCGATCGATTTAACAGCTATCAAGTGATTTATTCTCAAGTTTTGAATGGCAATTTATCATGCAAGAGACGTTTGGTGACCGTGTAATTAGCCTCCCAGATCTTGTGATTTAACACCGCTAGACGACTACTTTCTGTGGGGCATTGGTTCTATGCGGATAAACCACAAATGCTTGACCATTTGGAAGACAACATTCGACGTGTTATTGCCGATGTACGCCACAAATATTGAAAAAATTCATTAAAAATTGGACGTCCAGATTGGCCTACAGCCGTGGCGGTCGATCACATGCCAGAAATCATATGTAAAATGTAATGCCACAAGATTATCTTCCGGATAAATAAAATTCATGTAAAATCGAATAGCCCATCGTTGTCTTATTGCAACTTAAAGTTCTACACCTGCAGTTAATTGCTTTTCACTATTCTATTTTTACGAATAGCCAGAGCAAAACACAAAGGTTAGTGCTAGAAAAAAACAGAAAAAATTTTATTTATTTTATCTCTATATACTTTGAGCTTCGAATCGCTCAAGGTGATTAAGACAAACTAAGAAGAGTCAAAACTACTAAATTTATTCGACATACAATATCTTGCGAAGTACTCGTCTGGTGGCTTTGGCTTAGATTATTCGAAAATTTGCCGAAGAAGAACATCGTATGGTAGCTAGTCATGCATTCGACACCAGATGCACGCTGGGGCTAATTAGGATAATGGGTAGTAAATTTATAAAAATATTATTTAAGACCATGTTATTTATCGAAACAATTTGTGGGACTGTTTATTATTATTGTAAAAGTATTGAATACCCAATACTGCATAATTCTCCTTATTACAATTGTCGTCATCGTCAACAATACCAAAAACTAATGCATAATTACTGGTATTAGGAAAAATTATTATAGATATTTGTTACATTTAAGGCCCAAGAATTAATAAGCTTTCAGTCACTGAACAAGTGCATATTTTTTGGTGACGATGACGACAATTGGAATAAGGAGGAATATTCCCGATACTCAATCGAAAGTAACTGCTGTATTCAGCAAAGAGATTGTAAGTTTATTAAAATTAATAGATTAAAATTGTTCAGGCTTAAGATCTTTTTTAAATTATTTATTTTTCTCGATATTTCGCTAACAATTTGTTAGCATCGTTAGAATTTTCTATCGTTTTTTATTTTCAGTTATTTTGTATAAAAATTTAATAACAAAAATAACAGAAAATAAAAGAAAATTCTATCTAACAAATTAATATCGAAAAAAATAATTCATAATAATTTAATCTAATAATTAAAAATTAAAAAACTAAACTATACATAAAAATTAATTAAGAATTTATTTGACAAATTTCTATGCAATATCTGTTAAATAAGAGTTTAATAAACTTATTTTTATTATGCTTACAGTGTTTAATACTTTCTGTATTTTTACATAAAATTCTCCCCTTAACATACGACACGGTCATCCAACTCTGTGTTTAAGAGTATGAGAGAATATAATTTTTAGTTCTTATAAAATGCGATTTATAGCGTGCTAATGCACAATTAATTAGGTATGGGATGAAAGTAATTTTGAAAATGAATTGTTTTCAAAACAATAAATGAGGTGATGAACTGTTTTTTATCAATTTTGTAGCCATTTTAAAGTGAGATTTCAAATTTTTCCAATCATTTTCTATGAATATTTTCCTTTTATACTTTATTTTACTTGTACTTTGTTTTGAAGCATTTACTGAAAAGGAACTGAATATAAAAAATCCTAATATTGATCCTTTTTCCATCACATACCTGAATATATTCAATAGTATTCACTATTCAGTTGAAAAAGTATCAAGTACTATTGAGTAGTCAAAAGTAATTACTTTTTACAAAACTATTGCTTACTTGAAAACATTTTCATCCACACATTCATTCAATATATATGTATGTGTAAGGCTCCCTTTAATGTACACAAATATACATACATATGTAAATAAAAACGTTTGCAATTACCATTAACTTAACAAATGTTTATAAAATGTTTGACATTTATTAAACTGGAAACATTTAAGTGGTTTTATTTTATTACAGAAATGTCTCAAAATTATAATTTGTTTAATGCTTTCTGGCCAAGTCATTAAAACTTATAATCCAAAATTGATCACATTTTGAAATAAATCAACTTGATCAAAACATTTAAAGACATAAAAATACAGAAAATCAAACAACAATATCTGCCTTATGACGACAACATATCAATTTACATTTTAAATACTATAACCCACATTTCAAATGTAATTTTAAATATCTCTTTTTTAACAACAAAAACTTAACAAACAATAATTATAGTAGCAATAAAAGTTTATTAAAAAAAAAAAGAAAGAAAAAATCAAATAACATTGTAGAAAAATCATTGTATTACAATTTTATATGCAAATACATTTAATTCGTCTGAAGATTGTGAATTCGTTTTACAATTTTGAAATTGCATATGCAAAATATAAAATTTCATTAATTAATTTGGAACGAATGCAAAACATATTAATTGAAGCATGACATATATTATTATTTTAAATATTTATAGATCAGATAATCAAATGCATTCGTAACACACAGTTCCACTGGAATTAAAGATTTTACTCAGCCTCTGCTAATTATTCAAATAAATCAAAATTAAATGTTCAATGATTTATAAAATGTTAATAAAAATGTCAGAATGTCAATTACGACCAGGACGATTCTTTGATACCCTCCAATTATTTAAGCATAAAACAATTAAAATTTAATAAAATTCTTCTCCAACTGACTAGTTTTATTACCACATCTTTCTTTTTTCATAAAAATGGTCATTTTACGCTTTCAAGTGCGATTTTTGAGAAATGCGTTTTCGCTAAATCTCAGCTATTTGAGGATCGATGTGAAAAATTTTATTTTAGTGATTGGATTTTATTACTGCACCTACTTTTGTTACAAAGAAAAATGCTCTAGTTGGCTCATAGATTTGATTTCCTGACAAGTCGGTTTCGATATATCGGTTTTTATAGAGGTATAGAACTTTAAGTTGGCGTTAATTTATTCCCAGTTTGGTTTGGCAATTCATCATGAATTGCTTGCGTAAATTCGTCGAATGGGCCCAAAACGATTACCGTTGTTGCTGATTTTCATAAAGGAATTTCGTTTAGTTATGTAGCGCACTTCTGGTTCAATGGATACGTCAACGAACAAAACTGCCGCATTTGGAGTGAAGTTAATCCTCAAGCGTATGTCGAAACATCGTTACATCCAGAAAAACTGACTGTTTGGTGCACTTTATAGGCTGGTGGAATCATTGGTCCGTACTTTTTCAAAAATGATGGTGGCCAGAACGTTACAATTAATGGTGATCGGGATAAATAAAATTCATATCAATCGGATAATCCATCGTTGTTTTAATTCAGCTTAAAAGTTTAAATTGTTTTCGATTTGTTTGGATTCGAAATAGAGGGACTGGCAGTTACTTTTTGTCCTCCTGGTACAATTTTGCCTGTTTACGGAACTTAATCTGTGCCTTTATTTAAAATATTTATACAGAAATTTTAAAGGTTTAGTTCTCACGTTTGGACTGTATCGTCTTTTCAACAGGCAGATGGATGGGCATGCTCAGATCGTTTTAGTTTTTATAGCCGATAAGAATATAAGTACTCTGTAGAGCCTTAAACGAATATTTTGCCAGTTCCACTATTTCGAGCCTTTTCAATTTTTAATACATTTAATACAAAAAAAAAATTCAAAATTTTGTTTTGTATTAAATGTATTTAATGAACAGTGAAAACTTCGAAATAGAAGAACGCCGTTATTTTGTGTTTTATACAAAATGACATAAATACAGCCTTTTTTATTAGAAGTATAAAAGCAAAAAAAAAAAAAATATATATTGAAATTGTATGTCAAATGATAGGAATTGATATCTGGTTAAACAAATAAAATGCAAGTGTTCCGATAACAATGTACATAATTATGTACGCATGTAATTGAAAATTTTAAAATTAATAAAAAAACATGACGAGTTCCAAATTTCATTCAGTACAAAGTGGCCCTTTCCCTACAGCAATACAAGCGTAGAAAAAAAAGTATCTTTTTATTATTTTAATTTAATAAACTAATTTTAATTATTTAATAAAATTAATTAATTTAATTTAATTCTTCGAACTCTATTTTTAATTTTATAATTATTTGAATTTAATCTAGGCTTTTAGTTCTGAGTTTTTCTTCAATGAAGCAACGATTTTGAGATAAATTGTAGCGATTAATACTTTCTTAAAGTAGAAAGAAAGTAAATTTGAAATCTTATTAGTTGGGATACAACTTTGTTGTTTCATATCTGCTATGATAATCATCAGCACCTTTGCTTCGAACTCCGGCTTTATCCAAACATGCACTGCTTTGCATTGATGCATGAACTCTTAAACCACCACAGCTTTGATTTACTTTCTGTCATATTTAATTTGTATCAATCATTTCCAATTTTCATCATTTTGATGTACTTGTTGCTTAGATGATTTTTGTCATCTCAGTACGACAATTTCAACTGTTTCTAACTTTTGGGTTTGTTATTCGTATTATCATTTATATGAAGTGTTAACAACGTTACAAATTTTCGCCGACAACACTGTCAATATTGTAGTTATTGCCAGCTTAACATTTAATACATTCGATACAGCTATCAACCGGCCATTACTTAATATAAATACACGCTTTCTAATGGTAATTGCCATTTCGACGAAGGCGTTGCTACACTGCAACGACCACCGTTGTGGTTATAGTCAAATTAGATCTAATCATGTTTTTAATATTTTAAAGCAATATCTGTGCAAATGAAACACAACTATTTAAAAAATTTATATAAAAAAAATTTTTTTTGTGTGATTTTAATGAAGATAAAGATTTCTTGGCTGCAAATGTAGCCTGCTGTGCCAAATGTGTCTAATGCTTTACTCTCGATATGTATTCAAGGGTATATTCATAATAAAACAAAATGTATTTGAAATAGATTTTAGTAAAATTTTGTATAAAACATTTGACTTAATTGACTTATGTCAAATTCATTTAAATTTTTTATGAATACGCTTATTAGTATTAAGTTTTTCATCAGAATATGAACTTGAACGGACTAAAAGCGTCGACATGTGTAAATCAAGTTGTTAAAAGTATTATTAATTTTCTCATTTTACAATATCGCCAGATATTCTTTATAGTTTTAGCTTATGAATAAATACTATATTAAGCCGTTCAAAACCGAACGTGTAGACTTCTTTTCTTGTCTTGTGTACTAATCCAAAATTGCATTAATCCTATTTTTATATCCATGTCTTCACAATGGCATAGATACCAGAAAATTTTGAATATTTTTCTATTTCTTTAGCGTGAAAGCCTGATCTGAAGACGTTTCGAGAAAAATTACACGAGTACACAATTATTTTGGCGTTATCTGAATATTTTGTGTTGAAAAAAAATAAAATATTAAATTTAAAGTGACCAAAATAATAATGATTTACAAAAATTTATAATTAAGCTTTCAAATTTATTTTTCGTTATATAATTTATTTAAAATTTTAATAAATCACAAACAAAATCCTTTATTATGCATATATATATATATTTTTAAACTGTTTGTGGTCATCATATTATTTATGTTTTTTTTTTTGAAATTAACATATAAATGAACTTTCACAAAATTACCTTTGTTGAATTAGATACTTGTACATGCATATGTATTTATTTAGTTATGCTCAACATCCAAAATTATAGCTTAATGCTTTGTTTAGCTCTTAGCACATATTTTAATTGCAAAATAATCTTCATTTTGGTGTCAAATACTGTTAAACAAAACCTTCCTTTCCTTTATCAGTCTTTTTTTTTTTTTGCTTCAAATACAGCAAACAAGGTTTTAATTTACTGACTCATCAATTATTAAACATTTAAGAAACTCCAAAACATAAATTTAAATTAAAAAAAATTTAAATTGTCGGCAGAAAGTAAAAGTGATATATTCAGTTCTTTTAATATTTCTGTTTATTTGTTTAATTTTATTTCACACTGATTAGGGCCCAAAGAAACACATTAAATATTTAAGATATGTGAAAAAAATTAAGTTATAGTATTCTACAACGGGAATACAAAACAAAAGGAAAATAAATCATTATATAAATAACTAGCGACCACTCAAATTTCAACAGATGTATACTTATAAAAAATAATATATATTTATTAAGTTAAGCTTAAAAACATAGATCGTTTACTCCCATCTCGAGAATAACAATAGGCTTGGTATATTTTTCCTTTGGAAAAAAGTGGTTTATGGAAAACACCTGTTTAGCCATTCTCGTTTTAAATAAATAAGTCATGGCTAATATTCAGAAAAAAAAATATTGCAAAGTGCTCCAGCCATCTCCATATCATATAATATAAGAAAGTGGACATAAGATTAATCCTGGCAAGCTTTTATTTTCTCTTCATACGATGAATACTTAAATAAAATTGGAAATAATTAAAGAAAAGTGGTCTTGGTCAAATTGAACATAGGTTATGCCCACCGAGAAGAGTGCAACACTGCAATGGTGGAAGAATTTTAATTCGGTCCAGCAATTTCAGTGTCTATACGATACAAACAAACAATCAAATCATTCCTCTTAATAATATTAGTATAGAAGATTAAAAGTATATAGCGGAAATACTGTTATAATATAGTATAGTATAGTATAGTATAGTATAGTATAGTATGAGTATAGTATGGTATAGCATAGTATGGTATAGTATAGTATAATATGGTATGGTATGGTATGGTATAATATGAGTATAGTATAGTATAGTATGGTATAGTATAGTATGGTATGGTATAGTATAGTATTATAATTATAGTATAGTATAGTATAATTATAGTATAATATGGTATGGTATGGTATAGTATGGTATAGTATGGTATAGTATAGTATAATTATGGTATGAGTATAGTATAGTATGGTATGGTATATGGTATATAATTATAGGTAGTATAGTATGGTATAATTATAGTATATAGTATAGTATGGTATAATTATAGTATTATAAGTTATAGTATAATTATGGTATGGTATAATTATAGTATAGTATAATTATAATTATAATGTAAACTCAGTCATAGATTGGTGCAGCTTGTAGATAAATTTCGACTTAAATGCAATTTTTCTTAATAAATTTGTTAAGAAAATTCATAAACATAAAAAATTAGACAATTTAATTTCCACTTTTCGTCTTTCAAAGCAATTTTGTTTTCTTTTTTTTCAAGGTTTTTTTAAATTTTCAAATGATTTAATTGGTGATTTGTGAATACATCTTACACCAAAAGAAAATAATATTACATACATACATACATTCATATGTAGGTATGTAAATTATATTTTTAGAAACCATACAAATATAAACATACATACATACTAAAAATGTAAATATTTTTATCAAACGAAGAATAATATATAAAATATTTACATTGCGCATAAATTATTAAACACCCACAGGCAAACAAATTAAATGAAACATTTTAACGAAAAGTTACCAAAAATATCCAAAATTAATTTTTTGGTTAAATTTTAGGACTCATTGTTTCTGATGCTTACAGTGAGGAGATTTGGTTAAATTAAATTCATAAAAAACAGTTTTATTGTTCAACAAAATCTTTAAGATTAATACATCCTATTTAAGCACTGATTGTAGTTGGAACGAATCAATCACAACATCATATGATTAAACATTTCTTGATTGATTTTTTTTTAACAATTTATAAGATCTTTTGTGACAAACGATATTTTTACAAGTGCAGGTGAGACAGTTCTTGTTGAGCACAAAATTAGTTCAGTCACACCTTTGCCATGTTCTGTGGGTCATACAAAATTATTTAATTAATTCAGTTTTTCTTTGTTGGTTGCAATGGCAATATGTAATTGTGACTATTTTATCTGAAATGCATTTGTTACTCAATTTGTATTAGAAATATTTTAAATGAAATATATTTAATGAACATAATAATAAAAACTAAAATTAAAAAGAAAACCATTTAAATAGGTTTAATTATTTTAATTTTATGATGTATGAGGGTCATGAATTAAAACTGCTGCATACGTTTTGATATTAGTGGATTTTGGAAAATATTTTTATATCAAAGAAAACTGTCATTGAATTCATGTAATTTATTTTATTTAATTTGTGTTTTGATAAATAATGTTATCATAAGTTTTAAATTCTTTGTTCGGTTCTAAATTATTACTGGTGGTTACTATTTGTTGAAGATTTTGGATGGCGTTCAGCCAGTGTTTGATAATTATCAGCACCCTGTTCTTAAACTCGGACTGGTACCAACTAAATGCTTAACACTCAGTCACTAGCTAAGTTTTACTGCCGACACTTGATCTTTTACTAAAGATTTGGAACTTTTTTATTTTCATTGTTGCTTTGGAATAATTCTTATTTCTAAAATACTCCAGTTGATTTTTAATGTAGCAAATTCTAATATTTGAATATCTAAAATTTTAAACGTATTGACGTGACCTGCAACTGCTTAATATGCTTTATACCCTGTTCACACATAAAAAAATTAGTTGCTTACTATTCGATTTATTACCTTGATAATTTTTAGTATTTACATATACTTAATTGAATCAACTTAGTTGTGCATGCAGAGTAAAAAGTAAAGGCACAAACATTTAATTCAGCTAATAACTAAAGCCATAAACTGTTAGTTTATTACTTAGTTACTAAAAATAAAACTAGATAAATTTTCATATTGCAAATTAAAGGCACAATCCTACTGAAGATAAACAGTTTTGTATTTGAAGCTCTACTCAATTTGTACGTTAATTTAAAATTAATTACTCAATAAACATTTGCAATTTTGAATAGTAAATTGAACTCAATTAAGGTGTTAATTACAATTATCTCAATGAAGATGTATGGCTGGATACGGTTTATCACAAAACAAAAATATTTTGATATAACTTTTCTTTCAATTCCATGATGGTTTTAAAAGCAATTGAATATTTTTCTAAAGATTTACAAGGGTGGCACCCATAATATATATACATGTAAACAGCTATAAATACACAAGAAAATGGCTATATTTTTGGATGGGAAATGGTAAGCTATGGATAGATTATTTCTGCAAAATATTGAGAAATAAAGTATTAAAGGTTTATTCAATGCCTTATATTTTTAATATTATTTCAATGAACTAATAGCGAAATCGTTGACTATATATCTTTATAAATTTTGCTATTTCATTGTTTAATGAATGCTGGTTTTAAAATTTGAAATTGTACACATTTATAACTAATTAAAAACTTAACAAAGAAAAAACTATAGCACACGCTCAACAAATTGGTATGAAATTAACAACTCAATCTCATTTATCACTTCCCCCAAATATCATCAGCAGCAGCAGCTTAATCAATGGCTTCACAAAAAGTTGTATTTCTTTTTTCAAGTTAAACTAAAACATGATTTAAACAATTTTAGTTTCTGTTTCTTACCAAATGTGGTTTTGGAGGCCAATTTTGTTGCGTTTTTCAGCATTGAATAACAGCATGTGGGCGCAATTTGTCAAAAACAAAAATCATAATTGAGAAAACAGAAAAATGTTTCAACGAAAACTGACTTAAATTGTAAATATTTACAAAAAGAAAAAACTGAACCTTGTTACGGGGAAAAGAAAGATTCCATAATGCAATATATTTCTAGTTCTATTCTCTTCATACATTTTGGCTTTCCAAAAGAGACAAGAATTAAATGCAAGCCATGTTTGATGAAATGCTTAAAAGCAATTACTTCCGAGACGGAAGTTAATAAATTTTAATAATGATACATATGTGGTAATTATTAAAATTATTATTTTATTTTATCACAAATCAAACGTATTCCAGAGGGTAACATTTCTTCATACTTAGCTCAAAAATGCAAAATTTTAGGAAATCACTGCGCATGCAATATTATGAATGCCAAACTGTTAAAAACACATCTGGTGTACGAAAGCGCGTCAAATTTAGAAAATACAAATATAAGCATTTAACACATTCGGCACAGCAACCTACACTTACACCGACTACAAATTTAGCCAGATACATTTGTAGCCAAAAAGTCCGCTATTTAGATAATTATTTTGGAACAAATTTTCTTAAGACTTTTGTACGAAATCATATTTAATATTTAAACATAAGCTTCCTCTACAAAACTATCGCTTTTAAGCTATCATTTTCCTAACATATTTTTATCATCATAATAATCGCTAATTTGTTGTGTCGCAACAAAAAAAGAAAATAAATATTGATTGACGACAGTCACAATCATTTTGCCGCGTAGCTACGCCTCGTCAAAATGACATTTATTATAAGAACCATTGTATTTTATGTTTGACAGGTGGTCGCCGGCTGCTTGTTGCGTCGAATGTGTTTAATGCTATAGGTTTTAACTAAAATGAGACGTCTAATACAGAAGCCCAAAATGCATGAAAAAAAACAAAGGGACTTACATGATGGGTACAATTAAATCTATATATATATATATATATTATTAATGTAGCGATCAAATTTAAGCTTTCAGAACAGTTGACGTTCCAATTGCTTGTGGGCTGTCATGCTAAATCCTAGTCACTGATGTCAGCATTAGTCAATTGCAAAGGGAATAAAGTGCTTTTAACGCCTCTCCTTCTCAACTCTTCCTCTATAAAAACTACTTAAAGTAAAAGTTAATCTAATTTTCGCATGCACAGGATCAATTTGAATCGATTGCTGTACAGCTCCACTGGGAGTGTATTGTTTTAATGTGGAGTAGTAAACAGAAAAATTAATTTTCACAAAACTGTCATTTAATTTATTTTTTTTGGAGGTTACACGATCAAGTATAGCCTATCAAGTTTTAATATACACACACTTATTTTTTTTAACAACTCACAATTTCAAAATTTGTTAAGAACTTGATGACAACTGATAATTTCTCTGCCTCCCACATTTTATAAACCGTATTTTTTACTGCTTAGTTTAAGGTATCTTTATTAACATAAATTATTGTATGGTATACCATGTGGTAAAAGCGCTGAGCTGTCTTTGATATCATCTTGAAAGGAATATAATTTGAATTGCGTGCCCATACTACATTAAGGCTGTATGTAAAAATTGCAGTTTAGCTAATACAGGATTTACTTTTTGTTTGTCAGAGAGCGAATTGTGGACAAGAAATTGGTATTGACAAATTGTTTAGTAAATTTTAAGCAAGAAAATTGCTTTGTAACAACTTTTTAAGGGAATAGAGTAAAGCTCGTAGCAATAATTACATAATGTAATCGTTTATAAGAAAAGGGAAAACTCTATATGACGCTAACCAATAAAAAGCCCGTCTGATCATATTATTCGAAAATGTCATCGCTTCGGGTAGATAACACTTTCAGGGTTAAGTTATTTAGACAAAGAAAAAGTTATTTTACAACTCTGGGAGATATTTAATCGATCAATAGATGAAAAGAATAAAATAGTGAATACAAATGCATAAACACAAATGCAACAGTGAGCAAACTGAAAGACGTAATAAAACAATGATTCATGCAATGAAATCAG
>BGZK01003674.1:0-21286 GCA_005406025.1 Eumeta japonica
TTAAAACGCCTGAAGGAATTTCTGTTTTATATTATTTTATATAAAGGGAGCTTTGCTCAGGACTAACACAAAAGCAGTTTCAACAAATTAAGTTAAATTTAAAATTCTGACACAAAGAATTATTTTATTAAATTAAAAAACTTTTCGTTTTAATTAAAAAATAAAGAAATGTGATTTAAATAGCATTCATTTAAAAGGCAAAAATTACATTCAACAACGAATAGCTTCTTAAAGCAGGTGAATAAATAATTATGTACGCAGAAAAAGTGTTTAGAATTAAGAGTTAATTAAAAATTGTAAGACACCACATCAAACTCAAATTAGATTAAAGTAATTTTATCTTAAATTTGCTTTAAAGGAATCAACAATTATTTAGATCATAGTATGCAAAAAGAAATGTTTTACTCCAGTTAAGACTTTGTTCCACATACGAAAGGATTCTCATATCGATTTTTCCCGCCACATTGTTTATACAGTTAAACTTTGGTTATACATACACAAAATAATTTCATGTATTTTCGTGTACTGTTTTGTCTGCCCAACCACTCCTTCCCTCTAAAGCATGATTTGTAGTTGAATTTTACGCGCAGTATCGCTCGCTTTCATCTGTTTGTTTTTGGGTTGTAGATTTTCCTTCTTCTGTATGTGTGTGTGTGTGTGAGTGTTAGTGTATCTATAGTTATTACGAGACACATTTTCCAATTACTAAATTTAAGCGACTCAAACATATTTTAGTTGTCAGTTACACGAAGACTTAAAGATATTTATTTGATTTACTTTAAAATGGGTTGTTTAATTTTTTACAAGCAGGAAAAAAAATCAAAATAAAAATTGTATACACTCTTCCTTAAGCACATACATATATGTACGTACATACATACATATGTATATATTATGTACATATATCCATAACTAAGAAAACTTAAGATACGTAACAAACATTATTGTAATTAATATTGGCATCAACTATGCACAGTGGCGAGCAAAATAATACAAAATGTTTTTAGCAAAACAAATCTTATGTTTTCTCTTACCTGAATTTGTAAAAAAAAAAATAATTCATTTTCTGCTACAAAATCTAAGAGCTTATAAATTTTTCTTTAAGATGTCGTAAATCGTTTGCACTGCTGCTGAATGTTTTCCTTATATTTCTTTAACAAATGTTTAGCAAACGTAATATATTTTTATGAACAAAACTTTGAAGTCTATTATTGCAGTTTAAGGTTGTAATCCACTGGCCTATACAATGGTACAGTTTATTCCAAAATCTAAAAGAATTCTGACATATTTAAAAAGAAATTTCTTTATCAAAATGTTGTTGTAGGGTGGTGCCCCACTATCACAAAGAAAAGTGGGAAAATGTATAAATGTGTTATTTTCGATAATATTTACCCTGTTTTTTTCCATAGCAAATGTACCAAGTTTTGGTTAGAAACACATTTGTTTTATTTATGATTTAGATGAATTCTAAAAATAAATCAACTCTGATTGTACATCATCCATCATACTTTTTGAATTTTTGAACATGTATGATATTTTTCTAAATCGTACGACTAAATAGAACAGTGAATCAGGTGCTTAGCCGATGTGTTTTATAGGTCGTATTTCGTAATAAAATTTTGAATTGCTAAAAAATCCAAGACATTGTTCATTGAAAGTCTCACTTTACGAAATCTTATTGCAAATTATGGCCGCTCTGCAGACAAGCATAAAAGCTTTGCGGACCTATATTTGTAATATTAAATTCTAAACTTTCTAAATAAATAAATAAATAATAATAATAAATAATGATATCGATAAGTCCGCAAGAGACATGTAATTAATTTGTTTAATTGATTAAAATATTCACGTGCATACATACACACATGTATATTTGCTACATACATTAGCTATTTTAGCAAACAATTTTATACAACAAAGAAAAAAACATTTATAGCAAAAATTATAACATTTGTATAAAAATAAAATCGGCGGGTTTTCACTTTTCTGAAATTTTCTAGGTATCAGCAGATTTAAAACCCACACACAGCGAAAACGGATACGTATTTCGCCAATTGCACAACTATATGCAATACGAAAGCTAATAAGAGCCATTATTACAACTTACTGATGACTATCAGTAGCATTTTGTCAGCCGTATATTTGACTAAGATTTGCAAAATTAAATTTGAAAAACACTAGTAAAGTAAATGAGCGGCCAGATCTTCCCTGGAAGCAGTCTTGTTGAGGTGACGTTTAGTTTTCTGGATAGATGTTCAGAATAGCCTTGGTTATCGCGGCAGCCAGATATTTAGGCGAGAAGGATTCCTTCCGAGCTCATCTACACACACACACTCTTACACATAGCTGAGGAGTCTAATCGGCTTAAACGTAGTGGCTTCTAAAGAAGCGATTTTGTAGCTCCTGACCGCACGTGTGATGTTGGTTTTAGTACGTGCTTTTGGGTTTACAAATAATTTTCAGATACTGTTGCCTTCCAGTAGGCTGCTTTACACCTTAGCATAGTGTCTATGTGCAAATATCCTTGAACTAATATAAAATAGATAAAATGCCATAATAAACCTTATAATAAGGCTAACGAAATTTCCTTATCGACAAAACAGTTTTAATAGATGTGTCTATGTGAACCGTACAGCCAATGAAGCGTTTAATAAGTTATGCAAACATTGAAATTGTGTACCAGTTTTGTTTTTCAAATTAGCTAAAATTAGTTTAAAAGTTCAAACTTCAAGCTTACTTAAATTGAAAAAATCCATTCTTTTCTCCCAAAAATTCTTGCTGACACTTCAACAAGATCGAAACTCCGCTTTTAAAGCTTCATGTTTTATCATTTGGTTTATTGATGAGCAGCCAAGTCAAAAAAAAAAAGCAACTGGCTGATGAAACACTTGATTAAAAAAAACAACAAATTGCAGTTTCTATATATAGTGGTTGCTCACAACTTGAATACACATTTTCTTAATTAATAATATATGTACATATGAATGTACGTGTGCACTTTTTTATAATGAAAATCACATTTATCAACATAAACAATCTCGTAACTATCATTTGTTATGTATGTACGTTTTTAAAAATTTAGAGCAAATTGATAAATAAATAAATAAATAAAAGCTTAGACAAATATTTTGCTCCCAAATGACAGATCAACTAATTCACTTAAACGAATAATTCAAACGTGATTCAATTGAAAACAGCGCCACACAATGGATGCGATATATTTATTATTTTACATACATATGTACATACTTCTTGCTCCCCAAACGAATTTACATATAAAATGGATTTTTATCCATTCATGTACTAGAAAAATTGAAAGAAAAGCCGTAAGTGATAGTTTGAATATGAATAAAGTGGTCCATTTTTCAAATTTCTCGACTTCTGATTGCAAATCTTTAAATGTTAAACAAAATAGAATTATAAAAAAAAGCTTAACAAATCGATCATCGATCATATTGAAATGATAATAAAATTATAAACGTCTTTTATAGAAATAAATTCGTTTGGAACTAAAGTGAAACAATTTTATTGTAAGTTGCGCAACCAGACAATGAATATCGACAATATTTTGCCATTGTTGTACACTAGATGCACAAGCAGTCCGCCTTAATACAAAAGTTGACATTCTTGTCACATCAGCTCGATGTCAAAAATGTTGTACTTCTGTATTTTATAGTTTAATTGTGACATAAATATATAAAAGAACTTTAGCTTATACTGAACTCACATTTAGAGTCATTATTACAGCTTACCGATCAGTGGAATTTTTCCAGCCATACATGCATGTGCATATATCAATGAGATTTGAAGATTTAAATTCGTTTGA
This sequence comes from Eumeta japonica, assembly GCA_005406025.1. NCBI lineage: Eukaryota > Metazoa > Arthropoda > Insecta > Lepidoptera > Psychidae > Eumeta > Eumeta japonica. Next base: position 3,827 of record BGZK01003674.1, read on the forward strand.
ACTGAAGATCTTTTCTCATGTTCTAAGTGCCAAAGTGTGAAATCTCAGTTAAATATACGGCTGACAAAATGCTACTGATAGTTATCAGTAAGTTGTAATAATGGCTCTTATTAGCTTTCGTATTACATATAGTTGATGCGATTGGCGAAATACGAATCTATTTTCGCTATGTGATACCTAGAAAATTTCAGAAAAGTGAAATGTTATAATTTTTGCTATAAATGTTTTTTTTCCTTATAGTATAAAATTGTTTGCTAAAATAGTTGTGATTATACATGTGTATGTATGCATATAGTAGACTAATTCAATCAAATTGCACACAATGAATTAATTTTAATGCCTATGTACTCGTATCTCATTTCATTGCGCCCCCCTTCCTCAACGAAAATTTTCTGGAAACGCAGATATAATCCCACAAACGAACCAGCCACAAAAAATAAAAAATAAAAAATAACTAAAGTTAATACAAGGCCTGCTTAAACGTGAGCTGTAGTGGTGGATTCTGAGCAGAGACCCACTCACTGAGCGGTTGAGAGCATACGAAGAGCAACAATCGCGGTATTGTTTTGTGACAAGTTAAAAAATATCATTTCATCATTAAGCTAGTAACGAAAATGCCATCAGTTTGCTTAGCACGTAGTAGAGATTCTACTCTGTTTGTTGCAGCGGCAGTTGTCATGCTTTCGTCATCCCTTTGTTGGCATTTAATTGCTGCGCAAAGCAATCAGGCTCAGCAGCAAGTTTGTCCCGAGCAAAACGATATTGCTCCCTGTGTTTGTACTGTTAAAAAGAATGGTTTGGATATTTTGTGTGAGGCTACCGACTTGGCTCACATTACAAGATCTATGGGCACTTTAAAGGGCAAGAGTCCCATTATATTCTATTTGAAGCTACGTCATAATAATTTGCCTAAGCTACAGGGCTTCGTTTTTCTGGCATTGGATATACGCCATTTGACTATACATAACAGCAGTTTAGCAGCAGTAGAAGAAAATGCTCTCAGTTCTTTGGGTGAGTACACAATATAGTTTATGTGTAAGAGCACTGTGAGATAATAAAAAAAACTAACTGTTTTTTTTTTGTCCATAATAACAGGCAAGGGTCTGACACAATTGGACATTTCGTTGAATCAAATGAAAACGGTGCCCTCGTTGGCTTTGAAACATCTTTATCATTTGCTTATTTTAAATCTAAATCACAACAAAATCACTGTTATACACAATAATGCCTTTGAGGGATTGGATACTTTGGAAATTTTAACGCTGTATGAAAACAAAATAAATCTTATAGAACCGGAAGCTTTTAGAGGTTTGGAAAAGTAAGTTTTGTTTTGATTTGATTGATGAAATAAGTTTGTATAATATTTTTAAACTTTCATTGCAGGCGTTTAAAACGTTTAAATTTGGGTGGCAATGAACTGACTTCAGTTCCTCAAAAATCTCTTTCAATTTTGGATAATTTAAAGAAACTGGAAATTCAAGAGAATAAAATTAAAACGATTCGTGAAGGAGATTTCGAGGGTAATAATTTTAAAATAAAAATTTATTTCATTCATTAAGATGACTTTTTTTATATGATACAGGACTTGAGAACTTAGATTCTCTGATATTGGCCCACAACATGATTACCACGGTGCCAGCAAATGTATTTTCCCATTTGACTTTGCTTAACTCTTTGGAATTGGAAGGAAACCGTATCATCAACATTGACAAAGAGGCATTTAAAGGCTTAGAAGGTCTCTATTCCGATCATATTCGTTAACAAATCTTTCCAAAAAGCTCTTTTATTTTGTGTTTCAGAGAATCTTCAATATTTACGTCTCGGCGATAATAACATACAAGCCATACCAAGCGAAGCCTTGAGACCCCTACATCGTCTGAGACATTTGGATTTGAGAAATAATAATATAACTGTCATTAGCGATGATGCTTTTACTGGTTATGGTGATTCTTTAACATTTCTTAATCTCCAAAAGAATGAGTAAGTTTGAAAAAGTGACTTTCTTTTCATTTTTTATTTGAGTATTGTATGATTTAAGGATCTTACACAGAAAGGTACCTTAATAGAAAATGGTATTTCTTTTATTTAAGAAACTTTTTTTGTAAGACGTTGAGCAATTGTTTTATTTAGTACCGACCACAATGTAACTTGTTTGTTCTTCCCGATTTGGGCTGAACTTTTTTTCAAAATGTTAAAGATGCTATCGCATATATTTGCATCGCCAAACTTTGAATATTGCATTGTGTTCCAGCATAGAGTGTCATATAAAAAGTAAAACTTTCTTATAAAATTCAAAGAGTTTTTAATACTTTTAAATTTTTAACTTTTATCTTTAAATCAAAAATAATTTCTATTTCTTTCTTTCTGCTTATGTTTATCTCTACAATTTCTAATCAGCTGTTTCATAACAAATTCTTTTCCTTTACTTATTACTATAGTACTGCAGTCCAATTATTCTCAAGTCTTTTTTCCTTTACTTTAATTTAAAGTAGAATTACAAAAGACTTGATTAAAAAAAATAATAATAACTAAAATTTAATTGTGCGTGAATGATGCACGTTCGCCCTCCCAATGATAGGCGTCTACACGGCCGTTTTAATTATTGCAAATTTTGCTTTCTTCACTAGTCAAATCTTCAAGTTGGAATATTTTTTGTTGATGAATATGGTGGTGCCCTAAATATTAATTAATATACTTTTACCACTTATGGATTAATCTTCTTTAATGCAAGATTGGCATGCAATCAAATTTAATTTTGTGCTCATGAGCAGTTTTTGCGAAAAACTTTGTTTTAAGTGCATTTATTTAAAGTTCACTGCATTTTAAATTTACATGTGCGATTAAATTATTTAGTTCATATGCTACCGGAATATGCAACTCATTCAAAAGCAATAAATATATGAAGGTAGACAGGTTCGCTGTTCATCATCTCACGGGAATCTTAATTGAAGAAAAATGTTTTATAATCTACCAATTGCTTAGTCATTTTGCTTAAAATAATATTTTTGTTTTTCTAGAATGTTACTTTTTTCCTTTGAATATAAGAATTGTACTTTGTATTTTTCTTGTTAATTTTATAACATAATTGTAATTGTAATTAAGCCAATATTATAATTATCTGCAAATAACTAAGAAAGCCAAAATATTATAATTTTCTTTAGTATCAAGGTATTACTCTAGTATGATATTTGAAAATTTAAATTCCTTGGAAACTTTAAATATTCAAAATAATAAATTAACCCGCCTGCCTCAAGACATAATGGAGCATATTATCGATACATTAAGAGTAATCGATATAACAGGCAAGTTTTATAATTAAACTCAAAACATTTTTTTTTTGTTAAATTTTATGAGGCAAAATTTAATTGTTAATGCCATTTTAGACAACCCCTGGAATGTTCTTGTGAGTTGACCTGGTTCCCGAAACTTTTGTAAGATCTGAAGAGCAAAGATGACGAAATGGCACAGAAAAAGAAACCGATCTGTCATATGCCGGTTGAGAATCGTGAATACTATGTCCAAGCTATGCCATTGGAAAAATGCACTGTGCTGGTCTGTCACCGGATGCGGCAAGATTTACTGGACACAAATGGTGTGTTGTTATGGCGTTTACTACCAGTAAATATGCTTGTGACGTTTTTGTGTACTTTTAAAGCGAATACTTTGGTGGAGTCAGTGGTAAACTGTATGTACATGCATCAATCTATGTGCATATGTATCTAGTACGTATGTACATACATATGTATGTCAGTTCTGTATGTACCGTACTATATAAGTAGATATGTATGTGCATTGAAAACACCAACTCTAATTTATCTAAATGAACGACAGACATACATTTTTTCTCTACACGCTACATTCTTGTTTTGAATATCCTTTTAATGGTCGCCGGACAAACTACCAAGACAGAATATTAATAATATGCTAATAATGACAACAGCAAAAACAACAAGCAAACAAACAAACAGCAATATTATCATAGATACGAGCACTGCTATTTTTTATATGTAATTATTTACGAGTGTGTGTATGCATGTGTGTGTGTGTGTGTGTGTGTGTGCGCGAACGATGAGCGGAAAGTGTAAAACGAATTGGTTTTATTAAGATAATATAAATATGTATGTAATAATCTCTTTTTTGTGAATTATTTTTTTTCTAGGTTTTAGGTGAACTCTAACATTAACAATTTTAGCATTAGTGGATTATTACAGTTACGAAACTAATTTATGTGTATTTCAATACATATCACAATTCTAATTGTTTTGTTGTGCAACAACAAAAATAACTAATACCTAATAGGGATTGATGGTTGCAAGTTTTACCATATTAAACTATACAATTTACTTTTATAAATACATAATTTATATATTTAATAATAATGCTATTACAAAACTCATCTCATTTGTCATACTGCTACATGTCATTAGATTTAATCAAAGATACATATTGTTTTCGATTCCTATATTATTATTGTTACGCAATACAAAATGCTTATTTGCTAAACTAAATTTATAATATTAAGCAAATTATTTATGTGCATATGTGCAACAAAAAAAAAAATCACATTTGATTTTGATGCAAAATAGGTAAAATGAATATTGGCAGAAAGAAGTTTGATACCACAATTCAATTAAGAGTTTAAGTTAGAGGTTGTGATTATTACAAAAAATCAGGTGAAATCCTTCTGCAATGCAAATGCAAATGTAATTTAATTTAAAGATAAAGTTTACCATAGTTTTGAGTTTGTTTAAGGCTCTCTAATGCAAATAGCAAGATTAACCCATTAACACCCTGAAAACTTAATGCAACTAAAATTCAATATTTTCAAAATTATTTAAGCGTAAGAAAAGTGATTGCATTAAAAGTTAAACTATTTCAAAATTTTATAAATATCATTTGCTTTAAATACTTAATAAGCCAATTATAAAAAATTATCGCAAATTAAATATGGCATATATATATCAGGGTTGATAAAGTTTGTTTGCACTTTTTTTTTCATGTGATACTGATAATATTCACTTGTTGTAAAAAAGGTTTTAATACTAATGCAGTTCAGAAAAAAAACAACTCTGAGAACTCCTCTATTATCCATGTCACGTATAAAAAAAATACAACCAGAGTTGCTCATGTTTTTCACTCTTGCTAAACACATATAGAAGGCTTGAATATATATTTTTTTTAATTCTTTACTCATATGCACATTTGGTTATATGTATGCAAGCAAGTCTTCCAATAGTTGTTTTGAAATAAGATGCTGATAATTTTTTATAAATGATTACATTTCCGATCATTTTTCTTTCTTGTTTTTTATAACAATATGAACAGTTTTTATGTGTAAATTATTTGCCGCCTGTTCAGTGATTATAAAAATTATTGCCTTTTTCACTATTTCGAACATGTTCGTTCGTTCATAAATGCATTTCAGACAACAACAGAATTTTTAAATTTGTTTTTGTATTAAATGTATTTATGCGAACGAGCGAACATGTTCGAAATAGTGAAACAGGCAGTATTACCAAATTGCCATTACATATTACATTTATTGTTTGACCGGGTAAGTGGTGGTTAATTGCATTGTTGCTATTTACATTTGCCACAATAATCTTCCAAACACTGGTACATATAATAATAAATTGGTAGCTATGTTTTTTTATTAAACAGTTATTTTCATTTTATAGGAAAGTTTGTGAATAAACGATGTAAACAGTTTGGTCGCTTGAAATTTGTAATTTTCGCTAAGCAGCATACGTTTTACGTGTGTATATTTTACCTCTAACTAAGCCATTTAATTAATTAAAAATCTGTAGTTTTTTTCTTGCAGATTTGGTTGTATGCAATTTTGAAAATTTTACACTTATACTTCACTACTTATAAATTTTGCATGTCACCTTTAATACAAATAAACGTCAATGTCAAATTGTTGTGAGATACAATCATTTTTTAGTTAAATATTCCCTTTTATGCGTGTTTTTTCGACAAATTTTAGTAAAACCTTTAGAAATATGTATATATGTATATACATATATGAATGTCTAGTGTTATTTTATTATTATTATTTTTTTAATAGAAATCAATTTTAAACTTAATTAAGCAGAGCAATGAAAAATTATACTGCTTAAGCAAGTTTTTTACGACAAAGAGAACTGATTTAAATGTAGTAAAAGTGGTTTGAGCTCAACAAGTTCAAATACATAAATATTGATATAATAATAATTAATTAAACTTTGATAAGCAAATGCAGCTTAGTATTGAAATTATATACAACACATATCCATACATATCAATGGTGAATTGAATTTTTATTATAAACTAAAAGTAAACGAAACGAAACATATCATCTTAAGTGCCAGCAAAATACATACATATGTATATTTTAAACGGCTTTTAAGGTTAATAATTGTCAACTAATTATTTCTTCTCATACACAAACCAAAACTATCTAAATCATTTGTTGCAAACAACAAGAAGGGTCAGCAATAATAAATGGTTTAAATAGTTTGAAATAAATAAATTTAAGTTAATTTTCTTTCAATGTTTTAACATGTTATACAACATATCAATACATTATTCCACAAAACCAACAAGTTTGTACAAAATTTGTTTTTTTGTACTTAAGTATTGAGAACTCATTTCAATGTTTCATAAACATTTACATGAAGAACATTAAGGAGAAATGATCAAACTTTTCACAAAAGAAAAACGGTTGTATTCCTAAAAAAAAACATATTTTAGTTTTATTAAACACTTATTTGACAGATTACATAGAAAATTTGTCAAATTCGAGCTTAATAAGCATACAATATACTTTATAAATGCAACCAAAATAAGATAACGCAACACGAATAAATTTTTAAAGGGTCAGCTTTTTATTTAAAATGTGAAAAGTATTTATTCCTGCTTTATTTTCTTCAAAACTATAAATTTTATGTTTATATTCTAAAATTATTTCTATAAGTGTTTATTGTGGTTATACTATATAAAACAAAAATCTTATTTCACATGATAATTCAAAATAAAAGTCAACTCATTTCGCAGAGAAAAGGATGAATTTTTAATTTTCTCCAAAATTATAAAACAAAATTTTAAACAAAGGTAAAGTATATATAAAAAACAACTATAATCCTGCCTACTCTTACATATAATTTATTATTTTGGGTCAAAAGACCCTTTAGTTGTTTTTGTCTTAGCCTTTCAGCTACTCAGCTCGTCAGTAGACTCGAAAAACCTTGTTGACAAGACTACTGATGAGCTGAGTAGCATCAGCGAAATGTCGGCGGCATAAAGTCATGCTGAGAAGCTAAGACAAAAACAACTAAAGGGTCTTCTAACCTAATAATAAATTTCGAATAAAATTGCTTAATAGCGAACAAATCATTTATGAATTATTGGATATAATACGAACACGATAACTCACTCGGCAGCATAGAACTTTCTAACGAAAATAAAAAAATTGAAAGTAAATCAAAATGATTTATTCGCTATTAAGAAATTTTATTTATTTAGATGTTTTTAAATTCTCATTATTGCAATAGAAATAATAGAATATGAAGTAAATGTTTGAACCTTTTCCAACAAGGTTTTTCGAGTCTAATGACGAGCTGAGTAGCATCAGCGAATTGTCGGCGGCATATAGACATGCTGAAAGACCAGGCAAAAAACAAAAAAAAAAAAACTAAAAAGTCTTCTAACTTAATAATAAATTCAAAATTTAAAGTTTTTCACAAAACATTTTATAGCTAGTTTCTATATTTCGAACATGTTCGATCGTTCGCACAAATACATTTAATACAAAAACAAAATTCTTAAATTTGTTTTTGTATTAAATGTATTTATGCAAACGATCGAAAATGATTCGAAATAGAGGAACTGGCAGTTAAACTTGAAAATATTGAAAAAATTTCATTGAGGCATTTCACACGAGATTAAAATCAATCTTTACTCATAGCAGTTTGTAGGCAAGAGATTTGGGAAGAGGAAATGTAACGCCAATTTCGAGTTAAATCACACCAACAGTAAATTTTTATCAACTTCCACTTTTCATAACCTATTTAGATCATATTAAAAACCCTGCAGCGCGATCGGGTATTGAACTTAAGCTGGCAGAAGATTTTAGTGAGAAATTTATACTTTTATAAAACAGAATCGGTAAATTAATCGGTGAGAATGAAACTTTAAATCCAATTACTTTAATACAATTTCTTGTTCTACTAAAAATTCTAAAATTATTCTAAAATTCCAAAAGATGTTTGCTTTTGGCAGCCCTGGTTGAATTCTATACCAGCGGTTGCCACTGTTCGCATGAACGAACATCTGATTCAATTTTAGCATATAAATATTATTTCTTGTCACGATGAAATTTTGCGGGGTTTAAGGATGCTTCCCAAACAAAGAAAGTTCCAAGGTAGAAGTTCAAACAAATTTTTAAACTATACATTGGATTGAATATTTCACTCTTGTTACTATAAAGAAAAGGTATGTACAGTTTACGTGACTTAAGGGTGGCTATCAGGAGACACGCTCAACAAAATAAACATTTTTACTTTTGTAACAAAAAAATAATAAAACGTCTTTGAAAGTTTTCTTACGACTGGTAATTTTATTTTTAATTATGTGTCATATTTTGGTTTTAGAAAGTATATAATTTTGGGTAACATAAAACCATTAAATGGGCTTGATATGGGCACAGTGTAGGCACCCATGTTTGGAAAAATCAAATAATCGCCACATTTAAGATCAGGCAGTTGAAGGTTTTCAGCAATCTATTAAATTAATCGAAGCTTAAATAAGACAACTTTAAATATTAAAATGACGTACCTTGTCCAATGCGTCACAAGTTGGCCCCAAATCAAAGAGTTAAATTTGGGCAAATGTTCTGTTTCGTCATCCTTTCAAAATTATTAACAATAATATGTATATTAATATTAGTTACAATGGGAAATTCTTCTTAAAATACACTGAACGAATAGTTCTTATGTACATCTTGATATTTAATCCTTTATATAATGAAATTTTTGAAAATATAATAAATTGAGTTGCTAATTTAATAATATAATTCATTAGCTGAATGAATCTGAATGAAACGGAAGCTAAGATCAACTTATTATCTTACCAGAAAATGTTCCACAATAACGTGTTGATGATCGTACAGTATGCAATTGAACGATCCATAGACACCGTCATTTAAATAGTACATTTTGTTAACAATTTACCACTTGGACTTCTTGCTTCACGTTTACCATGAATTTTACAAATCAGAGTATAAGCAGAGGCCACAAAAATCTACCTGGTTCTGCTATTATGTGAACGTTGTCTGCGGGAAAATGGCGACTGATAGATTTATTAACGATTTCAGCAATCTTTAAATACCAAATAAGATTATGTTAAAGGCTTTACAAATGAAATGAGTAAAATTTTATAAGCACCATGGAAAATTTTTATCATCGCTACCCGGAAAGCCTCCACCAATATCAAGCAAATTCATATTATAGCCTAAGAGAGTGCCAAACTGAAACAGAGACTTGGCAGTAGTTATAGCACGATCATAAGCGGGAAAATCATTGCAGCCAGAACCAACATGAAAGCTTATACCAATGACCTACAAAACAATATTATTAGATTCCAGAAGTAGTTATTTTATGACTTACATTCAAATTTAGACTTTTCGCTAGAAGCATAAGAGCAGTTGCATCACTTTCGGCATCGCAGCCAAACTTGTCACCCAGTGGGCATTGAGCCTCTTTGCCTCGCAACGAAAACGTATCACTAAACTATTAAATAAGCAGTGCTTTAAAGCAAAACTAAACAAAACACTTTAGTTAAAACAAAAGCTTACTTTGATTCGGGGTAAGTTTTGTGAATTTTTTAATTTCAAACTCAGTATCGACTGTACTTGTTGTAACATTGTTTTGCTTGGCATATTCCAAATGTGTCACCGGCTTGCAAGGATTCGCAAATATAATGCGATTAGGATCAACACCCAAATCCAAAATTTGTTTGATTTCATTTTCGAAGCACAATCAAAATTTACTCCCGATTCCAAAGTTTTAACAACGAAAGCATCGTCATTGCATTTCACAGCTAAATTGATTATATAAATGTTCATACATACATATGTATGTAAGTTTATATACATATATATATGTATAATTTTTAAATTTATAGGTTGTTTAATTTTTGCAAATTTACCATAATAAGGTGTAATGCGTGGCATAAATTGTTTCCATGTTTCATATTTTTCTTTGACTTTTTCCAAATCACATACAAATAAAGCTTCATCGGTGGACTTTAAATTATGAGTTTCAATCACTTTTTCAAATTTATATCATTTGTGTAAAATTTATTTTATTTTCTTGAAACATATTTTTTTTTTTTTTCAACTAAATTTAGCTGTGTAAAAATGCTTTCTGTTTAAATTCCACTGCGTAACTATTTGATAGTCGGATTTTAATGTATTTAATTTTTAAGCAATCATGAAAAGACTATTTTAAAGGCTAAAGTTTATCAGCAGAACGAACTTATGAATCATTTTGAAAAATAGAATGCTAAAACACCAGAATCAAAACACAACAAATTGTGGGAAAATATTTACTTATCTTGGATTATGAACCCAAGATTTAAATATGTGAGCATTTGAAATTCAAATGTTGTCTTGCTTGACCATGACTTTCGGTTATGATATTATTAGAATAGGGAGCTTCAAGAACATTTCTTGGACAAAACACTTGAAATGAATCGTAGAGCTCAATTGTCGCTCAACTGACGGCAGCAAAATGTCGATCTCGATACAAAACTTAGAACAGAAAAAAACATCGTTGAAACTAAAATTTTCAAAATATTAACGTTATGAAAATTAATGAAAGGGGTGGAGGAGGGTGAGAGAAAACAGTTTTACATACATACAACATTTTTGCTTGGAGAATTCTTCGTTTTAGTGAGTGTTCACTATTATCGAACTTTAGGTAAACGGGATACTTTGTATTATTTGGATTATTTTGGTATCATCAGCTCTTATTTAAATGATAGAGTGCTCCACTGAAATGGAGAACTGAAAGCTGATATTCATTCTTCCAACTCATTTTAAAGATGATGAGAAAATCTTGCTGGAAAACGTTTATGGGCATGGTTGCCAGATAAAAATTGATCACACAACTGATTTTATTCTTGTTGGCGTTTAAATTGTCATTTTTCTCTCACTTTAACTTTTATCGCTTATTTATTTAATTTAACTTTGTTTTTTTTGCATTAACATATTGAAATGAAATACATAAAGATGATATAAAAGAGTTTTTATTATTAAAAGAAACATTCATCAGTCAATGAAATATAATGATAAAAGCATTAAACACATTCGACACAGCAGACTACACGAACATCAAACACAAATGTAGTCAGCTATATTTGTAGCCAAAAGTTAGCTACTTAATTATTTTGGAAGCGGCAACTGCATTATCAAAAATACAATAAAATTACCATTTTTATTTTTTTGCGATTTATAATATTACAAAAATATTTCTTTAAAACAATCAATAATTCACCTTTTTTTAATTAAAATCAAATCACTAATCTGTGCTGTCGCCAAAAAATAGAATTGGATCTAAGTTGACGACAGCTACAAAGGTGTTCGTGTAGTCGCGTTGCCAAGCTGTCGTCAAAATAATTGTTACCATATGAATATGTGTATTCTATTTATGCAGTCGGTGTTCGTGTAGCCTGCTGTATCGAATGTGTTTAATGTTAAAGGCTTGATTTGTCCCTCTCTGGGGAAGAAAGTTGTTAATATTCTGCCTTTATAGCTTTTAATTTGTTAAGCAGTGTGCCCACTAGCAAGTCACTTGCGGAAGAATTTTTGCAAGTATTTGCTGAAGTATTTTCACTCCAACCGAAACTTACGCAAGGCTGCTTCCAGAAGTCTTCAAGCCAATTGTAGTTCACTGCAAGCAACAAACACATGTTTCCACATAATTGCTGCAAGTAACTTCTGGAAGCAACTTCCTTAAGAAAGCTTTGTAGTGGACATACGGTTTTGGTGATAACTCAGAAGTTTGAGAATAAAGCGGGGATAAAAATTTAAACGATGTAGTAACAACAATTGCAGTGCCAACGGGAATAGGGACGAATGTCGACCAATATGAATTCCTCCGAATCGACCCAACTTAATATATACATATGTATATTGAATTCACAAGCTCCCAATTTATTTGCAATGATGTTATTTGGAAATATGTAAGTAGTTCAGTTACATGCACGGCATATTTCAATTTCGAATTTATATAAATATCTACTAACATCTGTGCCTTTACTCTTCGTAAATCTTTCCAATAAACTAAAATCAATACATTGGAAACAATTGCCCAATTTTGAAACATAAAACGTGACTTAAAACAAAAGTCCTATATAAAAGACAAAATGACCTTTACCATGAACACAATTCACTAATTAAAATTAAAATGAGAAAGTTCTTAAATACATCAAGAGAATACTCACTCACATTTAAAATTACACCGCCCACCCTCTGACAGAAATGGTTTCGCATCATTTTGCCGTATGACACGAAGCGATAATAAAATGGTCACAATTTAATTGTGGCAAAATTTTAATTTACGATGCATAATATTTGCGATTGTAAATAATTTTAATATATCTATGAGTATTAATTTCATAAACAATTTTACATGACCGAATTGAATTAATTTTTATGCGTTTTTGCAAAATTACATACATACATAAATAAATAAAATGTAAATTTTAAGGCAAGTGTGTGTCATTTTCACAGCAGTATATGTAATAAAGAATTTCAAATCGATGTTTTATTAGCCAACCCTTAAAATGTCTAACGAAATAATCATCATCATCAGCACTCTGCTCTGATGGCTGCTGATTGCTGCAGTCATTCGAATTGCATTGATATTAAATTGAAAGCGGGTGTTAAATTTCATTGCGGTGTGTAAATTTTAAATTGTTTGTAGATTGACTCTTGAACGTCAATGAGGCGTGTGACAACTATCATTGCCTGCCGCAAATATGTGTGTGCGTGCGTGTTTATATGAGTGTGCACAGGCCACTTCTGCTTTCTCAAAGCAATTAAAATTCTATCCTACCTTTTCACAAGTGTCACTTTTACAGTTTTGCTTTTTATTTTGTTAAAATATAATTCAAGTTTTCAATTCAATTCATCAATTTTTTATTAGCACGATGATCAATGGCTCAATGTGAAATGATTTGTCATTATCCTTTTTTTAAGGTTGACCAAAACATGACATGACAACTCTTTCAATTGTTGTGTTTTTTCTCTTTCGAATGACAAGTAGTTGTTACTTTATTATTGAATATCATTGATGAAAATGTCAAAAATATGTTGAATGATCACTTTCATAATGACGTTCGAATTTTTACGCAGGACTTTAACAATTGTTAAAGCACAGCAAACTATAAAATTAATACATGCCTATCGCTCCTTCCCATTGCAATTAAAATTAACGGAACGAATCCATAGATTCTTCTTTTAATCATTTCATTAAGAAAATATTTAGAAAACTTTAATAGCACTTTGCAAAAAATTGCTAAATATTTTGAAAAATGTTTCTTATAAGTTTTCAATTTAACTAAACAATTTTCAAACTCATGTCTCACGCCAAATCTCAGGCAGTTGCATGTAATAAAAAAATGTGTTTTCTACTCTCGCCGATTTGTTTATTTCCAGATACGACTACATTGCAGTAAAGGAGCAATATGTACTTGAAACAAATGCCCTTTAAAATTTGTCACACTTAAAATTAGTTTTTTTTTTTGCACAATAAATTTGTTAATTTTATGGTTTCCATTTAATTTATTTGTATTTTTTACAATTTAAAAACTCGAATACTACATTCTGCAGAATACAATGACGCGAGTGAGTGATGTGACCAATTTGTAACAACTTTATTAGTTTAAAACATTTTGATTATGTTTAAATGCATTTTCTCCTGATCTATAAAAGCAAACATATTTTTTCAATTTTAAATTTCAGTCACAAAAGAATTTACTTTTCATTTGTTCCTAGACTTTGTTTTCAAAGCATTTAAATGTTAAATGTCAAATTGATTGTCTTCGGCTTGATATGTGGTAGAATTTGTTTGCTTTAAATGATTTTTCTTTGAAATGTAAATGACAAATGTTTTTAAACTTTGCGGTTTAAAACCGGATATTTAAATTTTATTTGTAAATTTCTTTTAGATAATCAATCGCCATTCAACCTTTCGAGAAGTTGAAAGTAAAATCTGGTCATGGTAATTTCTCTTTTTTACAATATTAACAACAATGTACTCATGATTCTTTCTTTTTGTTTTAATATCAGAAATTGTTTTAGTTACCCTTCATTTAGTACTAAAAAAGAGTTGTAAAATCGAACCTAAGATGAATGAATTTTTATTTTAATTTAATTAAATACAAGGCAAAATAAAGTTCGGTCAAACTTCGGCCCAATACAAAAGTGTTTGAAAATGGTTATAATGACAAAATATTATTAGTTCATTATCAATGTTTCAAATGAAGCTTTCAATTTTCTATACATCCAAAATACTTTCCAGCATTCGTTGCTATAACAAGATATTTGTAATAAAATATTATGCTGAAAAATATGACTTAATAATAAAGAAAATATAATGAATTGGATTTATTTAAAACATTTATTGGCATTTATAACTAAAAGGTGTTTTAAATTTACTTTAAAATAAAGCCTTTTACGTGGTAGTGAATTTAAAATTATAAATGCTGGCAAACCAGCCGGGTTTGCAAAAGAATTCAAAACAAATCATATTCGGATTGCTACTTGTTTTTTAACAATTTATGCATAAAATAAACAAACCCGGAAATGTAAAAAGAATTAAAAATTAAATAAATAACCAGGGTAAGACCAAAATAACTTGAAAAGCAAGCATAGACTTTCAGAAAAAAAATAGATAAACCAAATATCATAAAAATAAGCAAAAATTTGAAAACAAATCTTTATTACACATTATCGTCATCCATATGTACATATGTATGTGCTCTAAATTATCGAATAGAAATGATCTTCGATTATCAAACAAAATCATGGAATATAATGAAAATACACGCTCTACTTCACCCGATATTACCGGAGCATGCCTAAAAGCTAATAATTCACACGAGCACAATGTACAATGTATTCAATTGTTTTATTTTATTTATTGATATATAAATTACTTTAATTTTGGTTAGTGTTTTATATGCAAGATTGCTATTAAAGAGTTGTTGTAATTTAAAAAAAATTATTTCGAATGACTACCACTTCTGGCTTTCATGTAATGGGTTTCTAGTTTAACAAAACTTGGGCAAATACATTTGAAATTGGCTTTAATGTAAATTAAATAACATTTGAGTTGCAGAGTGCTGCATTTCATATTCATCGCTCTGTTTAAACTAAATTACTAAGAAACCAAACAAATGTAAAATATGCATATAAATACTACACAACATTTGTAAAACAAACATAACACGCATGGAGCGACCTATGGCACTACGTTACCCGCCTAAGCACGAACAATTAAAGCTGGAACGACAACAAAGTGTAAAACTTTTAAAGCTTTATGTTTGAATGAAATTTCCAACTCCGGTCACAATGTCAAATACACATAAAATCGAAATTTAACACTGTCCTTATCGCTGCTGTGTTCAATGCAATAATAATGATAAATACGCAACGCACCGCTGCAATCCACTCGAAGCAACAATTAAAACAGAATAAAAAACTGTTCATTGATTATAAATAAATGTAAATTCATAGATAGAAAATATTTGCACGTTTATTGGAATAATATGGAAAAATGCAGTCTGATTAATAAAAACGGAACTACTTAAAAGGTTCTAATGAATCAAAACACTTGTGATAGTAGAAGTGTGCATACATACGTCGTCTATATGAAGATATGTATATGCAGGCACTATCAAGAAAACCCATTGTATGAACCCGTGCTGCACTATGAGAATATGGGTATTAAACATTATACATACATACACACATATAGAAGACTACAAAGCTTTACTTAGATGAATGAGCAAAATACAATTTTTGCACCTCTCAACTTTCAGCACAAAACTGGTTGGCCTTTTGTGTTTCGTCATAGGCAGTGCTTAAAGGAATCATTTTGTATAGCATACCCGTACAGTATTAAAGATAAATAAATATGATAAAATCGGTTGTTTAATATGTTCTTTTTGCTTCTTTGAACTTACATACAGTGGATCACAGGAAATTGATGCACTAGCAACCAAGAACTAAGCCTTTGAAAAAAATTAACAAATCTACATCTTCACACAGCGTAAAACATAGACGATCGGGGTGTATGCATGCTGAGCTCTTATAGTATATGCATCATATTTCTCATGCAGTTTTCAGCCCGATATGAAGTTACTCAAAGGTTTTTATGTGCTACCAGCACTAAAACTAGGTAAGCACTAATTTTAATATTTATAAAAATTCATGTTTAGATCTTATCAGACAATTATTGTATAGAACTTTTGTAATAAGAGGTTAATGAAATGAAATTTGTTCATAAATAATATCACATTAAGGCAGAGTTAATAATATGTATTATTATTGCAATATTCTATACTACAGAAAATGTTTATACTGAATCATCATACGCACATCATATGTACATACAGAAGAAAATTCCAAGGTAAAATAAACGCGAAAAATGTTGATTAAAACCATGTCAAACTTTTGCAAAAACAATCGCCAATTCAAAATATATGTGTATCAAGTCTGTTAATGGATACATAAAATCATATTAAATCAAAGCAATACAATTAAATTAAATTAAATTAAATTTTTTAAAAGTTAAGAATAAATCAGGCTGAATTAACTTGAAAAGCGTATGGAACAAAATCACCAACGAAACACTTTAAATCAACCTTGTTTTATACGTTTTTTACTTGTTTTTTTTTCTGTGCATGTATATAAAATTTTATAAGCATTAGTTTAGTTGATTATGTGTTGTCTGAAAAATCTGCATGGGAAATGCCACATTAATCTGCTTGAATTTTTATACAAAAACATTTAAATCGTTTTTAGGCCTAATTTCATACAAGCGATTAATGGCTCGAGTTTTGCTTGTTCTCGTAAAAGAAATTGTATATAAAATAAAAGATTTCGTTCTTTCAAAGTTCTATTTGTAAGCAAATAAAAAAACAATTTGAAATGGGTGTTGCGATGTCAAATGTAAATGCTTGTGCTCATATCCAACAACCGCATCCACTCAGATTCATTTTAACACTGAGAGGGTTTGTATGAATATTTCAGACAGTTGCGGTAGTAGGCCACTATCAGTTAACGGTGATGCAGTCAGCTTTAATTTAACGTGTGACTAAATTCAAATATATATTGCCTTGTAAACAACTAAAATATGTAATACTTTTGATAATTTTATAATTAAACAACATATAAGCAACAAAGTTAACATA
>BGZK01003675.1:0-21284 GCA_005406025.1 Eumeta japonica
GGTGTTTGCAAATTGATGGTGGAGTGCTTTTAGTTTTTCCCAGCGATTAACGAGTGAAATATTCTCCAAGCCAAATTCCGGCAGAGCCATTATGGGAGCGCCTCTGAGAAAATGCCCCGGAGTTAGAGCGGTGAGGTCGTCTGGCTCATTAGATACGGCAGAGATTGAGCGGGAATTAAGCACCCCTTCGATTCTTGTCAAAACTGTGCTTAATTCCTCAAAAGTAAACTTATGGGATCCGGCTACTCGTTTTAAATGAAATTTAAAGCTTCTCAAAACAGCTGTGTAAACCTCTCAAACCAGTAGGTTAGGTATTTCTGCGAAATGTCCCAGCACATTGTTGACAAATTCCTTAAACTCAAGTTCAAAAGCCCTACTGGCTCCTAAGAAGTTCTTACCGTTATCCGACATCACTTTCTTAGGAAGACCCCGCCTCGAGACAAATCGCGAATGCGGCTTGGAATGCCGCGGAAGTTAGATCAGAACATAACTCCAAGTGAACTGCTTTCACACTAAAACAAACAAATACGCAGACATATACCTTAATTGTGCTCGATTTACGTAGCGGTGAAGTCTTTAGCTCGAAAGGGCCTGCAAAGTCTGTACCAGTGATCTGTAAAGGCGGAGATAAATTGCATTTTCCGGAGAAAGGGGGGCCATTAGCTGAGAGCATGATTGTTGTTTATATATAATACAAGGTCTGCAATATCGTATTATGTTCCTTATTCTGGGCTTGAGTCTACTAATATAAAACTCGGTCTGCGCCATCCTGCACATTTGACTACACTCTGCGTGTGCCAGAAAAGTGTGAAGGTGTGTTAAGTATAGAAACGAAAACCGAGAGTTGCCAGGTAAAATTATAGGACAACGTTCACTATATGGCAAAGATGATCGAGATAACCGCCATTGACTCTCATACAGCCGCCCGAGTCGATGAATGGGTTTAAGCTTCTCAGTGGGCTTTAGTAGGTAAGGGCCGAGAATTCATTATACAGTCGTATTCATCGTAGTAGGAAGCCTTTGAGCCAGAACTATTAGACGTGTTTTAATGAAATTCATTTCAGACTGCTTCAAACTGCCTGATTGTATGTCAACATTTGGCCTAATAAACTAAGACAAATGCGATAGAAGCGAAACACATAACTGTAATGCCCTGCCATATGAGGAGAACTGTGTAAGAGGATCGGGGCTTCGACTTCTGTGTGAAACGACAAAGTTTCATGTGGTTCCTTAGCGGATTTTAGAGGGTTTCTGGCCATTCTGAGGATGGTTTGTGAAGCCATTTTGGTCCATGCCACCATAGCAAATTTTGAGATAGATCCTGAGGCCTGGATCCTCGTGTACCCAAATCTGCAGGGTTATCATGACTGGGGATGTGTCTCCATGATGCTTAGAGAGCCAACCAAGGACAATAGAGGAATCCGTCCAAAGATATATATTGCTAGCATTGAACCCAAGGTTGGCATTGACGTGATTTACCAGACTAGCCAGTAATACCGCACCATTTAGCTCTAATCGGGGTAAACACACAGTTTGAATGGGAGCTACTTTACTTTTTGCCACTAAGAGATTTGAGAACGTGGTATGAGAGGCAGTTCGGCATCGAATGTACACGGCAGCACAATAAGCTGACTTGGAGGCATCAGAAAACCCATGTATTTCAACGCAATCTTCCGGAGTGTACTGCAACCATGGTTTTATTTTCGGAGAGATCTCGAACTAGATTGTTCCAGCTTTTGCGCGAATCTTGCGAAACTTCCTAGTCCCATTGTAGCCCTTCAAGCCATAACTGTTGCATCAAAATCTTTGCTCTTATTATAATTGGCGCAAGCCATCCTGCCGGGTCGAAAAGCTTTGCAACAGTGGATAAAATCTGGCGTTTAGTTATTCTGGACGTTTGCTCAATGGGTTTGAAGCTATAACTGAATGAATCATTTAGCGCATTCCATTTGATTCCCAAAGTTTTTGTTGAGCTTGTTTCATGGAACATGAGAAACGCAGCGTAAAGGTCTACGTTGGGAAACTGAGCCAGTAACTGGGGATTATTTGCTGTGATCTTTTTAAGGGGAAACCCAGCAGATCCCAGTACTTGAATAAGCTGAGTCTGAGCTCTTCTAAAGTATGTCATCAACATACGTCTCCGTTCTCAAAATTGATGCTGCCTTTGGGTATAGAGGCTAGTTGCAACAGAGTCCGAATGGCGAGATAGGGAGCAGAGTTTACCCCAAAGTTACCGTTTTCAACTGGGCTATCTGGCCCAGGTTGGAATAAAATTCGCTGGAATTGTCTGTCCGATGGTTGGACCAATATTTGGCGATACATCTTTTGTATATCGCCACTGAAAACAAACTTATATTTCCTCCAATTAAGAATTACCTGTGATTAAATCGTTCTGTAACGTGGGACCTGTGCAAAGCGAAAAACTGAGACTTAGTTTTCCTTGACGCATTAAAAACAATTCGCACTTTGGTAGTCTTATGCTCTGGGCGCACTACAGCATGATGGGGTAAGTAATAGGAAAAATATTTGCCATTAGATGAGATTTCTTGTGAAGATGATTTTTCCATATGATTCAGAATTAAGTATTCATTCAAAACAGTCCGATACTGAGATCGTAATTCAGGGTTTTTTGACAGAGCCCTTGTCGTACCCGAATATTGAGCCAGTGCAATGAACCTTGAAGAACCAAGAAAAATTTCTTTAGGAAAGGTAGGTTTGAATGGCAGCCGTACCACATATCTGCCTTCCCCCTGACGTGGTTTCTCTGAAGATTCCGAGTTTTCCCTTTTCGTCGCATGTCTCAACGGACAACTTTCTAATATAAATTGGCCTGAATTAATTTCACATAGTTCTGATGAAAGTAATTTTGATTTACCCATTCAAAAGTTTTATTCTGTTTTAAATTGTTGCATTACTCAATGTGCTCCAGTTGTGAAAAGCGTTTTATACAATCGCCTGGTTTACAAACAAACTAGCTCGGTTAAAAATAGACGTAACAGACTCCATAGAAAATTTAAAAGAGTAATTGCTCAATGGATCGTTTTATTTATCTAATTGCTTGTAGTTATTTTAACATCGAAAACCAAAAATGCTATAATTGTTATGTCAAAAAATGAAATCTAACATTAAGACCAATCCCAAATTAGTTTTTAACTTGTAAAACTCGAAACGCAGGGTCTCCCCATATGAAATTTAAGGGTTCTACGTATTCTAATTGTGATGGCATTGTAATGAGCTTGTAGAATATTTTGCTTCACGTTATCTACAGTTCTCCATGACAGCTCATTATATCAGTACGAGATTTCATCAGAATCGTCCATTAATATTTCTTCCGTAGATGTCTCAACCGTTTCTCCCTAAAAACTTGATTCGCCCCTAGCTGCAGGAAGTTGAATTTTTATTACCCTCTACAAACTGGGAGTCGCTGTAATGTCAATAACTATAGAGCTATAAATTAAAATTATATGCTGTTTGAAAAAATTTTAACGGATATGATTAAACGAGAAATTGGATTACTGCTTTCTGAAAAACAGCATGGTTTCTGCAGTAGTAAATCAGCAGTTACTAATCTGTTAGAGCTAACGTCTTATATCAATGACAGCTGTTGTATCAGCCAGCAAGTTGATGTCATTTATACTGACATTATCAAGGCTTTTGATAAAGTGAACCATGGCTTATTAGTTGAAAAACCGATGCAATGGATTTAATAAATATTTACTTTTGTGGTTAGAATCTTATATGATGCATCGTAAACAATGTGTTATTTACAATAACTGCAAATCTAGATATTTTGATGTACCTTCTGGTGTTCCTCATGGTAATATTCTAATGTATGCTGATGACGTCAAACTTTTTGCAAGTATTTCAAAAGAGATGATATTATTTATCTGCAAGAAGATTTAAACAACTTTTATAACTGGTGTGTCGCAAACTTGATGGAATTAAATTTGGATAAATGTAAATCAATGACATTCACGCAATATTCTCCAACATCAACGAATTATTCTCTGAATGGTACCGTACTCAAAGATGTGGACTCAGTCTTAGACCTAGGAATACACTTTGATAAGAAACTAAATTTTAACACACATGTTACGTTTGCTGTAAATAAAGCAAATAGCTTACTGTGTTTCATTAAACATTTGGCAAAAGAATTTAAAGATCCGTATGTTACAAAAATTTTTTACCTCAATAGTAAGGCCAATACTTGAATACGGCTCTATTATTTGGGATCCCCAATATAATGTTTATATTAACAAAGTTGAATCTGTTCAAAAACAATTTTTGCTTTTTGTCTTCGGGATCTTCAGTGGAATCCAGCTATAAGTTTGCCGCCTTATCGTAGCCGTTTGGCACTCATCAACCTTCCAACACTTAAAAGTCGCAGAATTGTAGCCAACATTGTATTTGTGCTAAATTTACTTCAAGGAAACTTTGATTCTATTTATCTACACAATAGAATAAAAATCAATGTTCCAAGTAGGGCGCTCAGAACATATGAACCTCTTCATCTGCAATTTCACAGGTCAAACTACTTGATTTTTGATCCATTTCGGAGAGTGTGTGCGGAATTCAACAAACTTTATGATATAATGGACTTTTCAGACAGCGTTATTAATTGTAAAAGAAAACTCATATTATTCTTAAATTCCAATGACTATGTTTATAATTGTTTTAATTTATTGTTTTATGTAGCAGTACACTTTTGTAATTTTGTATAATTGTGAGTTATGTATTATGCTCAGCTGTGACTGTAGCTGCATGAAATAAATAAATAAAAGAAAAAATAAAGAAAATAGAATAAACTGTCGGGAATTATTTTTTTTACAATAACTAAAACGCATGATCTTCTTGAATGTTTGTGTTAATTGCACTACTTCCGCAGATACAGATTTTTGTACTTAACCTTCTATACATAAATCCCATTTCACCATTTTTAAGTTGAAGTAAAAGGTAATTTTTATCTTTCCACGGGATAAACAACATTTAACATAAAATGTCATCATACACGCACAATTTGAACAAGAAATTTTTAAACTTAGCTATTAAACAAAATCATCAGTTATTAGGACAGTTTAGACATGATTTAGAGATGATAATATATAGCCTAGAGGGTCTTTTTACTTTAAAAGAACTAGATGAGTTTTTGTCATATGATGATATATTAGCGGAGGCTTTTAACAAGAAGGTTAAGGCAGTACATAGGAAGAAATTTGCAGATCTGTATGAATTACAAAAAAGAGAATTAGGAATAAAACTTAATAATAAGTGGTTTATTAATAAGTCAGATGTAGACATTCCACAGGACATACAGTGGGTACTTTCTTTAGGACCAAAACATGGTTTGCCAATAGAGAGTAAGGAATTTCCTGTTTTAAAAATAATAGCTGATAGTGAGGATTTTTACAGACTTTGGAGAACAAAGAGGAACAGGAGATTGCTAGATCAAGATTAGCGATGATTATAGACAATCACATTAAAATTGGCAGGAATTCAGACAGAGATAGATTTGTGTTGGATAAAGTTAGAAAGGCCAGACATTTTTTGAAGGAGAATAGAGATGTAGTTATTCTTAATTCTGATAAAGGAAATTTGACAGTAGCTATGAACAGATGTGATTATGAATTGAGGATGGAGGATATTGTGGGTGATACTGCAGGATATTTGCTTATAAATAAGGATCCGACTAGTAGGTTACAAAGGCAGAACAATGAAATTGTTGATAAACTTTTTCAAAAGGAGATAATTTCATTAAAGGATAAATTGAAACTGAAGACAAATGAGGCCATTGCACCTAGATTATATGGAGTGCCAAAGATTCATAAAGAATGTTATCCTTTAAGGCCAATTTGTTCTTGTGTTAATACCCCTTCCTATGAACTTTGTAAATATATATCGGGTATTCTTAAAAAGATTAATAATGATTCGAAATATAATGTCAAAGATTCATTACAGTTTAAGGATAGGATAAGAGATTTAAATTTGGATAGTGATGATAGATTAATTTCATTAGATGTTGTATCTTTATTTCCGAGCATACCAGTTGATTTGGCTAGGCAAATTATAGAATCAAAATGGGATAAGATAAGGGAGTACACGGACATAGATAAGGATTTTTTCTTGAGTATTGTGGGATTCTGTATTGACGATAGTAGATATTTTCAATACAAGAAGAAGGTTTATATTCAGAAAAGAGGGCTCCCAATGGGATCGCCAGCTTCGCCAGTAGTGGCAGATATAGTTATGGAAGAATTGCTTGATTGCTGTATTGAAAAGTTAGCTATTAGACCAAAAATAATTACAAAATATGTTGATGACTTGTTTTGTGTGGTTTCGGAAGGTGAGGTGGATAATATTTTGGATGTTTTCAATAGTTATCATGTGGATATCAAATTTACTATTGAAAAGGAGTCTGATTGTAGGCTTGCATATTTGGACACATTGATAGTTAGGAAGGATAATGGTTTATTGGTAGATTGGTATCAGAAACCTACTTCGTCAGGTAGGATTATAAATTATTATTCTAGACATCCTAAGAGGATAATTTTCAATACAGCTAGGAATTTAATAAATAGAGTACTGGCCATAAGTGATAGACAGTTTCATGATAAGAATAAGGTTATAATTAGAAATTTGTTGATTGAGAATAGTTTTCCAAGTACATTAGTAACTAAATTAATAAGACAACATGAAACACAAGGTAGATTTAGCAGACCTAACATAAATACAACAGAACCAAAGATTTACAAAACACTCACATATATCCCGGAAATATCAGAAAAGCTGGAAAAATCTAACATATTTAATAAAGAAAGGTATGCGATGGCCTATAGAACATATAAGACATTAGATTCATTATTTAGTAAAATGAAAGATAAGGTGGATAAACTTGATATGTCTAATGTAGTTTATAGGATACCATGTGGTGGTAATGGTGCGGAGGAGTGTGGTGAGGTATACATAGGGACTACTAAAAATAAACTTAGAACTAGATTAGCTGGACATAAATCGGATCAGAAGTATAGGACGACGAATTTGTCTCACAAGACGGCATTAACTGCACATTGTGTTAGATTAAATCATTTTCCTAAGTTTGAGGATACTACGGTGTTGAATAGGGAAAGCAATTATAGACGTAGATTGACATTGGAGATGTTACAGATCATTAATACACCGGTTGAGAAAAGGATTAACTTTAAGGCAGATATAGATAACATAGCTCAGGTATATAAGTATTTAGTTAGAAATTAGTGATTGGAGGATCTTTTACTTATATATTGAGAATGCTGATTGTTCATTTTTGTTGCTATTGTTAATGTTTGTTATATTGTATGGTTGTTTTGTATAATTTGTAATATTTAATATTATTTTTATAATAAGAAAGAATATTTTCTTTGAAATATTGAATTATAATGTTCTCTAATGAAAGAGGATATTATTCTTTCAAATAATTAATTCATTGTTAATATTATTGTTGTTTTGTATTGTTTTTTACATGTTAATATTTTGATTATACATATGTACATATATACATATTTGTTTGAGCGGGAAATTGTTTTCTTTTAATAAGTCATATGTATTGATGTATGCATGATAAAATAAAAAATTTTCAAAAGGTTTAATTATATATGTATGTATGTATATATTTTGTTATTTAAAAATTTTCATTTTTAATTTATTTCATTCATAAAAAAATTTTCATTTTGTAAAATTTTTCATAAATATGTATGTATGTTTATGTATTTTTGTTTGTTTTAAAAATTTTGTAAACATAATTTATAAAACATTATTTTCTGCCCTGAAGAAGCTATCCGAAGGAGAGCGAAATATTGGCATATAATAAATTTATATTAAAACTGACCTAAAGCTTCACATTTAAACTCAACTCATTTTCCAGCAAACATAACAAAATTGCAAAATAGTACCGAACCCAGTTTTATCCGTTTTATACCTTTAAAATTCCAAATTACAAAAACTTACCAGCATCATGATTGTATCTTTAGTACATTTAAATTTTTGTGCTACTTTCATTATCCCATAAATAACGAAATACTAATTTTAACCGCTTTTTCTTCACTCAAATGCTCTTTTCCAATTTTTGTATTGTAGTGGTGGCGCTATTGCTCTCCAACTAAGATAACTCCAATTATTGTAATTAAATGGATCGGTCAAGACGAAAACGCCAGTGACCTTTCAATTTAATTAAAACAATAGGGTTTATTGCGTAGCCCTCAACAGTCCAGAAATGGTCTTTGTGGCTTACCGCAAATATGTGTTTCCTATTGTCGGTTTGTAAATGAAAACGACCGTAAGTTAGTTGGTGATGTTTTTGCTTTAATTGCCAAACATGGAATGAATAAAATTCTACAAACATTGACTTACTTGAATTTTGAAAATAATTAAATCGTCTAGAATTCAATATAAAACATGAGTGAGAGTGATGTTCAATTGTTAATCATTTATGATAACGTTATATATATGTACGCCTGTGCATGGTAATAATAAATGTGAGTTACTGAGCATCATTAACTCATACATACATAGTACATATGCTACTTAAACTTAAGTGAGATTATATTATATAACGAGTATCACCTATAGTTACAACGGATCAATAATAATTCAATAAGAATGTATATAGCGTAACTTTGTTGAAAATATATATGAACGTATGTATATTTGTATATGTTAAAAGATTGTGCTATCAGGGTTCGGAAACATAAAACAATATGTATATTAAAATGGTGTACTGTTACAGTATTATAATCTGCTTTATCACCTGTATGGTATTCCTGGTCACCTCTGCCATGAATAGCTTCTCGATTGAAACATGCAAATGAAACAAAAATGGTATACTTTGGAACACACAGCTGATTTTCTGACTAAACTGTATTCGTAACTATTCTTTGGATAGTAACATTACAGAAAAAGTGCAGGACTGTAAAAAGTTTTGAGGAAAATTCTTCGATTTAAAGTGTTAAATTTTCTCACAAATAAAAGGTTTATTTATAATAATACCTCATTGCAAAATGAATAATATAGTGAAAAATATATTTTGTTTTAAAATGCTTATTTTATTGTTACCTTTTTATATAAACAACAACAACTTTGTGTCATTTTAAAAATAAATAAATGATTTTTCTTATAAATTGGTAAATATTTGTATTTATTTTTTATAATATTACTGTTAATGCTTTTGAAAATCTTTTCGATCATTCGTTTAATAAATTTAATACAAAACTAATTTTAAAATTTTGTTTTCGTATTACATGTGTTTAAGGAACCATCAAAAAGGCTTCAAAATAGAGGAACTGGACTGTTTTAGCTTATTCAAAAATGTATCGTAAGTCATGCTCTCATATCAATACATCCATTATATAAAGGATTTTTTCAATATACAAATAAAGCCTCAGTTTACATAATATTTATATAGCCGAAAGGTTTATTTGACACTTTTCCCTGAAAAATATTTATGTTTCAGCAAGTTTTGATCGCCGTTGACGCTATTATTTCCTGACATTCTCATCGCCTGCATTTAAAGACACCGATTTATATTTTCTAAGACATTTCAATGTAGCGACGTCATCATTTGTGGTACTTTTCGACATGAGTTACAGACAAACTTTTTTCTCACTTTTCGAGAAACGATGGAATAGTTTGTTTTACTACTTTTCGACACTACAGTTTCTCACTAAAGTTACAGAACTTCGCCATTGATGCAGAATTACTTAATTTTACCTATTTACATCCCTCTTTTACTCTAAATGGAAAATACGACATAAATAGAAAACGTATTTTAAATTTTGCTGTGTTTCATTAACAGTTTTGCTCATATGACCTTTTAAAATTCAAAATTTCAAAAAAGTATCAGGTATACATCCAATAATTTTATAGTTATAGAATTACCAATATTACCGGACTTTTTAGCCCTTGCAATTAAAAATAAGTAAGAATGCTATATTCGGTCAAAATTTTTTTCTTTAAATAGCCTTTACTCAAAGTTTGTAATAATAAAACAATTAAAACATAAACAGCTGAATTATCTAGAGAGAAGTAAAAATTTTTTGCCCTTGTGTTTTGCAAAACACCCGTATAGTGAAAATTAATTTATATTTGAAACTCTATATTTATTGACACTATTTTTAAACAGTTAAAAAATAATAATAAAATAAACAGTTAAAAAAACTTGATTAAATGGAAACAACAAAAAACTTGAAAAGTGATATTTATGAGCTTTCAAACATAACAAACTGTGAAGTGAGTAAATGGCAGAAATGCTTATCTTACAGTGAGTGCAGAGGCTCTTAATGCCAATAATACAAATAAAAAAACTATTGATAGTAACTACCTTACGAAACCAATTTCTCGTGCGCGCTCAGTTTCTCTTACTCAGCCAACTGGTGACTTATTAACAATACCGTTACTTGAGAAAAATTTAGTTACGTCGGCAGCATCATCTGCTTCAGGTTCATATTCTTCACTCAACCAAGTGGATAATATTATTAACAACGTGCAGAAACCCAAAGTCCAAGTCGGAATGGACAGATACATTACAGTAGTAAAGCGAGGGCGGAGCCCTAAATCGTCAAAAATATCATCGGTGCCAAAAATTTCTAGAGATAAAGAGGCCGTTTCCATAAACTCCCACAACCGTTTTTCATTATTGAAAGACAAAACGATGAAGTCACTCTTACGACTAAATCTTCGAAACCACCTCCAATTTATCTCAGAAAAAATCAATGCCCTTGTTAAAAACTAATTTCGGTAATTGGTGAAGGCTCCTTTATGTAATACCCATAAAACGCGGTAACATTTACGAGACTAAGATTCAAATTAATACTGCAACATACTATAGGAAGATGACTGCAGAGCTTGATAAGGATAAAAGGATTATTATACCTATCAGTTGAAAAGTGCCAAGGGTATGCAAATTGTTTTGAAAGGCATAAACTCATGTGTGATACTCGAGGTAAAACTGTTATTTATATTATAACTAAATTAAAAAACATGAGAATCATCCTGTTTATGATGTCAAATACCTGTCAAACCGAAAAATTACTGTGGAGGAGCCACAAAAGGACAGTGCCAGTTCAATGCCACAACTGTCAGGAATATGGGCACACAAAAACGTATTGCAAGTTGCCAACAGTTTGCGTTGTGTGTGGGGAATTACATGGTACAGCGAATTGTAACAAGGGGTTGTCCGGTGTATTCTGTTGTTAAGCAGTCCATGAAACCTAAACCAAACCCCGTGACAGTTCAGGACGAAACGTATTTCCTGCCCCTGCCTCTTATCACCAAATGGCAAAATCAACCACAAATCAGGTATCGTATGCTGATGCTGTTAAGAATAATTCTGAAGTAAAGAAAAAGGTGGAATCAACAAATATTTCACCAAATATGGACTTAATTATAGTCCTTGAAGCCACTGTAGAAAATCTGGTTCAAACAATAAATAATTTTACAACAACAATGACTAGCATGATGCAAGAAATGCTGCGTATGCAGAGTACATTGCTTCAAGCTATTGTCAATAAACCATGACACATCCTAAAAATATGTTTCTGGAACGCTAACGGCATTCGCCAACATAAAAATGAACTCGAGCACTTCCTAACGGAAAAGGTATTGATGTAATGCTGATCTCCGAGACTCATTTGACTACAAGAAGTATTTTTAAAATAAAT
The DNA here is from genome assembly GCA_005406025.1 of Eumeta japonica. Taxonomy (NCBI): domain Eukaryota; kingdom Metazoa; phylum Arthropoda; class Insecta; order Lepidoptera; family Psychidae; genus Eumeta; species Eumeta japonica. The sequence continues at coordinate 11,688 of BGZK01003675.1, forward strand.
GGCTACACACTATACGATTCAAAGGATCCGAGGGTAGGCATGTGGTGGCACAGCCATTTTAATAAAGTCAAGACTCAAACACTATTTTTAGATAATATTAGTGAAGAGTATCTTCAAGCAACGAAATTTGCATAGAAAATTGTGGTCAAGATATAGTTATAGCATCAGTTTATTCGCCTCCTAGATTCACAATCTCTGCGGATCAATATGAGGAATTTTATAAATCTCTTGGAACTCGCTTTCTGGCAGCTGGTGACTACAATGCAAAACACACATACTGGGGTTCCCGTCTAATTACTCCCAGGGTCGAACATTGTTCAACTCAATTAAAAATGGGCTTAGACGTCATCTCAAGTGGGAACCTACATATTGGCCGTCCGACAGACAAAAATTCCAGATGTTATAGATTTTGGTGTCACAAAGAACATCTCCAGAGAATTAGTGGATGTTGAGGCCTCGCTAGATTTGTCTTCCGATCACTCTCCTACTATTGTATCCATTCGCATTCCACAAAGATACGAGTTACCTTTCACACATATGAATGTAATAAACCGTATTAATTGGCTGAGATTTAAAAGTACCTCAGTAGCCATTGCTCGGAAAGCATCCAACTAAGAACACCTGGTGATGTAGAACTGAGCATTGAAAACTTCACCAAAATGATGAACCAGGCTGTTGAGCATGCAAGTACCACCTATCAGCAGCCTAGTTTTAATCGTATTTTCTCTGCAGATATTCAACGTCTTGTAAGTGAAAAGAGAAGAGCAAGAAGGTAGTAGCAGCAACACAGATCTCCCCAGCATAAAGCCAGACTTAGAGAATGTACAACACGATTAAGAAACTTGCTAGCATCTGAAAAAACTGCATCGTTTCAAAAATATCTGGAAAATCTTGATGTAACGCCAGAAACCAACTATTCTTTATGGCGAGCGGCTAGAAACCTAAAAAGGCCGGTTGAATTTAAGTCAACTCTATGCAATTCAAGTGGAGATTGGGCACGTAGCGATTGTGAAAAAGGTAACCTTTTTGCTACCCATTTAAAAGCTGTTTTCACTCCAAACGTATGTACAGACATTGTCGATTTGCCTAGTATTGTTTCCTTACCTCCTATTCCAATGGCTTTTGTGTTTCGTGAGGTATAATAGGTAATTATAGATCTTAACCCTAAGAAGACTCCGGGTATTGATGGGATCAGTAACAAGATGTTGATCGAGTTGCCCCGAGTAGCAGTAAGAATTTTGCTCTTCATTTTCAATGCTATGTTGAGGTTGGAATATTATCCTAATAATTGGAAGGTTGCAGTGGTCAAGATGATACCAAAGCCGGGTAAAGATTTGACTAAAGCTGAGTCATATAGGCCTATAAGCTTATTACCAACAATGTCAAAGCTCTTCGAAAGCTACTTGTAAAATTGTCTCCAATACTAGCGGAACGTAATTGTATCCCAGACCATCAATTTGGGTTTAGACGACAACATAGTACTATTGAACAAACGCATAGATTGGTTCAAGTCATAAGAAGCGCCTTCGAGCAAAAAGTTATTGTTCAGCACTATTTATTGATGTATCTCAGGCTTTTGACAAAGTGTGGCACGAAGGCCTGATTCTAAAGTTAAAGGTATATTTGCCTACGAACATAGTAAAGCTTTTAGAAGTTTACATCAGCTCCCGAAAGTTTGTAGTGAAGGAGGGTAGTTTTGTAAGTTTACCTGAATATATTGCTTCCGGTGTGCCACAGGGTAGCATATTGGGGCCACTTTTGTATTTAATATACACGTCTGATATGCCAGTTGGTAGCAATATTCACACATCTACATTTGCCGATGATACAGCTTGCCTAAGTACACAAAATGCCTCAAGAAGCGTCCCGACATATTCTTCAGTTTGAACAGTGGTTAAAGCTCTGGAGAATAAAAGTAAATGAACAGAAATGTGTCACGTGACATTTACACTACGAAGGAAACATGTCCGCCAATTCGTATAAATAATCAAATTGTCCCTCAACACTCACACGTAAAATATCTTGGTTCACCTAGATCATGGCTTACTTGGAAGTTCCACATTGAAGCAAAACTTACAAAATGAAGCTTAAATTGGCTCAGCTCCATTGGTTAAAGGAAGAAATTCCACGCTCAGCCTAGACTGTAAACTTTTAATATAAAACGTTATGAAGCCAATATGGTTTTACGGTGCGCAACTATAAGCACAGCTTCAGCCTCTTGTAGAAAATCCAGATGGCAGAACTTTATTTTTTTTATGTTTAATTACTTGGCCCATGGTATGTCAAAACAATAAAAAATATTCATCGAGACAGACTTGAATATGCGCCAAGGTCTCAGAAAAAATATTTAATTAAACTTGAGTCGCATCCTAATCCCCTTGCACGCTATTATTTGAACCATCGTGGCTACATTATTTAAAAAGAGGGATACTGCAGCTCTAATCAGCAACAATTCCACAATGTTCTGCAAAAGTGGATAATAAAAAATTAATACTATATTAGCGTTAGTCTGACATTGTCGTCTTTTAAAAATCAAAAATTTTTAATTTTTGTATTATATAACTGAACTATATATATATATATATATTTATATATATATATATATATATATATATATATATATATATATATAGTTCGAAATACTGAGTTACAGATTTTACCTACTTTTATCCAGTAAAACAAACAAAAATATCCAAAGACAACACTTAAGTTTAATTGAAAGCCCTTAAAAGAAAAAAAAATGTTGGTTAATTATTTTGTTCTGCTAATTCTTTTTATAAATAACTGAAACTGAAAGAAAACATATTATAAAAAAAAATGATACACGTTTGTGCATTTCTTCAGAAATATCATTTTTGAGCTTTTTAGATCCGAAGATACTTAAAACACCCGATTACTGATTTTACCTCTTTTCCCTAAATTCCAGTAAATTTCTTAAAATAACGAAATCCATTCAAGATTATTTCAGAATCAAGTAAAACTATGTTTTTGCTTTTTCCCCATTGATATCCTGTTAAAGATAAATGCTATACAAAAAGTATCAAAATTGAGTTTAATTGTTTTATCCCCTTAAAGTTCAAAAATTAAAAAAGTATCGACTTCCTGTACAATTATTTTTTTATAATTTTGAACTGTTTGAATTTTTGTTTTTGATACCATTAAGTTTGTTACCGATATTAAGCATTTCTTACTCATTTATCCTTTACACCTCCCAAATAAAACCCACACAGAAAACTCCCAAAGTTTATTTGAGAGAACTTAAAGGGGAAAATGTTAAACATTTTTGTTCCACTCCATTCCTTTCTCATAGATAACTGAAATTTAAAAAGTATCAAAATTATTTCTTTACCCGTTTTATCCTTAATGGAATACCAAATTTCAAAAAGGGGCCACATAGTTCGTTTATTAGCCTTTCAGAATCTTTTGAATACTTAGATATATATACATTAGATCCGAAGATAAAATATTCATTTTACCCGAAATCCGGCACATTTCGAACATGTATCGAAGTCTATTCGAGATTATTTTAAGAAGAGTAAAATAACGTTTTTACCTTCTTTTCCATTGCTGTCCCTGTTAAAAATAAATGCTGTTAAAGAAGTACCAAAATCTATTTTTACCCGTTTTAAAAGCCCCAAAGCTCAAAAATTTCGAAAAAGTACCAAATATTTTAACCCCTTAAGTTGTAGTTGGTGGTTCATAGGCAAGATTTTTCTGCCCAATTGAATCAGCTTCGTTTGTTTGAAAAACGTGTTAAATCTCAAAAATGATGCGAATGCTCCGTTTCTGCTGCTGTATTTCATCAGACAACACTTGCAAAACAATTTCGCAAAATGCCCTTAAATTATATAAATCTAGTTTTAAGGAGAAAACCTGCGGAATAATAATTTGTTTTCGTCTGCTTTGCGTTTTAGTTGCTTTCTGCTATGCACAATTCAGCGATGTTGCTACAACCAGAACTTTGTCGCGCAACAATGCATAGGTACATAAAGCATAAACAAATAATACAGATGGCAAATGGGTTTTAAAATACAAAAATTAATAATTTTGTTGATGAAAATACATTCGCTTAACTATTTAACACGTATTATGTTAAAAATGCAATCCCTATTCTTATAGTTTAATAGTTTTTCATAAGTGTTTTTAGAAAAATGTTTTATACAATTCTTTTTGAATTACGGTTTTGTATTTTTTAGTGCTTTTTTAAAACCCAAGGAACCAGAAGGCGCCAATGGCCACCAAGTCGAGAAGAGATCTTGTGCACAGTTAATCGTAGACCATGCTATTCTAGGTCTTACTTTTATGGATGGCTGTTTATCTAATTCTTCATCCTAGTTCTACAGCTTTGAAGTAATGGAATTGATTAAAAAAGAAAACGGACTTCAAGAAAAATGCGATGGGATATGCTATTTATGAAGTTGTTGGGAACACGGAAAGAAGTTTGCTGTTTGAGGAGAAAATTGCGATGTTATGGCAAATGGGAAAATATAGGAACTCAACTCAGCAAGGATTGCCGAATGCGGTATGTAACCCTTTCATTAACATTTCATTTTCAAACTGCTTTATTACTACTCGTAATTTCTACAAGATCTGTAGTAATAATGCATAAAAGTTTACAAACTTTTTTCAATACCAGTAATTATCTGGCTGTGAAAATTATGGGTTTAAATGTAATAACACAATAAAAAGCGTGCTATTATTTCAACCCTGTTGGAGCAAATCGTTAATAAGAGGCAACAGGAATAAGCACCATTAGAACATCAATATACTATTCCTAAAAAAATGTGACCCGTTCGAATAATATTATATAAGTTTGGGTAAACAATATTGTATTTAAAGTACAACGTTTCTATATAACCATATGCTTGGAAAATTTACATTTTGCTGTAAAGCAAACTTTTTACAATTGGCGTAACAGTGACACAGTTTTAAATAATCAAAAAGTGAAAAAGTCCAAACTTTTAAAAAATAATTGAGTGGATCTTTCGGAAAATTGTAGTGATCGTAGACAAAGAGCTAAGTTTTACATTTGCCTTTTACGCCATACCAACAAATGAGAGGGTGGTGGGGCTGTGGGGCGGAAAGTTGCCTACCTCGAGTAAAACCCTGCAGCTTATAACTTTCCATTGCGACTGACTTTTAAATTTTACCTTTTGAATTTCGCATAGTAAAGCAAACAGAATATATAGTTTAAGATATGCGCGTTGAAGCAATTTTCTTTGCATATTTTGTCTGAAATTAAATGTAACATCGTCCTGGCAACCCCGATTCAAACAACGCTCTTTGATTTCTTACAAGATTAATATTAACGTAATTTGTAGTAAACCTTGTTTACAGAAAATTTATTTCAATTGGTCGCAAAATTCTTTGTCACAAGCTTCTCCTTATTTTTAAAAATTATTATTAAAAATCATTACCAGGATGTAAGATAATTTACCTAAAACAAAATAAGCATTAAACATTTTTTTTAAATTAATTTAATTATTTATTGAATCTTCATAAATTGAACTAACAATAAGTTTGCAAGTCTTAAATCTACATATAATTAGCTATTTCCGACCAATGTCAGACTTAACGCTAAGGTTTAATATCTTTTATAATTTATTAATGGTAATATGAAATAATAATTTTCATTATCCACTTTACGAAACATTATTTGTGGAATTGCTGATTAGAGCTGCAGTATCCTTTTTTAATCTAATGTGGCCACGATGATTCAAAATACTGCGCAAGGGGTTGATGTACTCCAGTTTTATCAAATATTTTGCTGTGACCTTGGCGATTTCTGTAGTTACAAGTGGCATATTCAAGTCACGATGAATATTAAAATTTCTGACATCTTGGATTTTTTCACAAGAGAGGTGATGCTGTGTCCCTTAGTTGTACACCGTAAACCATATTGGCTTCATAAGCGATTTATATTAAAAGTTTGCAGTCTGGCTGAGTGTAGAGTCCTATCAACCAATGGAGCTGATCTGTTTCATCTGTGTCAGTTTTGCTTCAATGTGGAACTCTAAGTAAGCCGTTGATCTAGATGAATACCAAGATATTTAACGCGTGAGTGTTGAGGAACAACTTGATTATTTATACGAATTGGTGGGCATGTTTCACGTAGTGTAAATGTCACGAACACATTTCTGTTCATTTAATATCTCCAGAGCTTTAACCACTGTTCAAACTGAACAATATATTCTGAGATGTCGGGTCGCTTCTTGAGGTATTTGTGTGTACTTAGGCGCTGTATCATCGGCAAATGTAGATGTGTGAATATTGCTACCAACAGGCATCAGACGTGTATATCAAATATAAAAGTGGCCCCAGTATGCTACCCTGTGGCACACCGAAGCAATATATTCGGTAAACTAACAAACTCACCTTCCTTCACAACAAACTTTCGGGGTTATAATTTTCCAAAAGCTTGACTATGTTCGTAGGCAAATGAAGTTTTAACTTCAAAATCAGACCTTCGTGCCACACTTATCAAAAGCTTGAGATACATCAATAAATAGTGCTGAACAATAACTTTTTTGCTCAGGCATTCTTATGACTTGAACCAATCTATGCGTTTGTTCAATAGTACCATGTTGTCGTCTAAAGCCAAATTGATGGTCTGGGAATACAATTACGTTCAGCTAGTATTGGAGACATTTGTCACAAGTAGTTTTTCGAAGAGCTTTGACATTGTTGGTAATAAGCTTATAGGCCTATATGACTCAGCTTTAGTCAGATCTTTACCGGCTTTGGTATCATCTTGACCACTGCAACCTTCCAGTTATTAGGAAAATATTCCAACCTCAACATTGAAAATGAAAAGCAAAATTTTACTGCTACTCATTGAGGCAACTCGATCAGCATCTTGTTACTAATCCCATCAATACCCGGGCCTTCTTAGGTTAAGATCTATAATTACCTCACGAAACTCAAAAACCATTGGAATAGAGGTAAGGAAGTCTTCGCTTTATGCTGGGAGATCTGTGTTGTTGCCACTCCTTCCTTTGCTCTCTTTCACTCTTACGAGGCGTTGAATATCTGCAGAGAATATGCGATTAAAACTAGGCTGATAGGTGGTACTGGCATGATGAACAGCTCCTGTTCATCATTTTGCTGATGTTCTCAATGCTCAGTTCAATGTCACTAGTGTTCTTAGTCGGATGCTTTCCGAGCATGGCTACTAAGGTACTTTTAAATCTCAGCCAATTAGTACGGCTTTACATTCATATTTGTGAAAGGTAGCTTGTATCTTTGTGGGATGCGTAGGAGAGTGATCGAAGACATCTATGATGCTCCACATCCACTAATTCTCTGGAGATGTTCTTTGTGACACCAAAATCTATAACATCTGGAATTTTTGTCTGTCAGACGGCCAATATGTAGGTTCCCACTTGAGATGACGTCTAAGCCCATTTTGTAATTGTGTTGAACAATGTTCGACCCTGGGAGTAATTAGACGGGAACCCCATGTGTGTTTTGCATTGTAGTCACCAGCTGCCAGAAAGCGAGTTCCAAGAGATTTATAAAATTCTCATATTGATCCGCAGAGATTGTGAATCTAGGAGGACAATAAACTGATGCTATAACTATATTTTGACCACAATTTTCTATGCAAATTTTCGTTGCTTGGAGATACTCTTCACTGATATTATCTACAAAATAATGTTGATTCTTGACTTTATTAAAATGGCTGTGCCACCACATGCCCTACCCTCGGATCCTTTGAATCGTATAGAGTATAGCCATTTATTTTAAAATACTTCTTGTAGTCAAATGAGTTTCGAGACCAGCATTACATCAATACCTTTTTCCGTTAGAAGTGCTCGATTCACTTTTTATGTTGGCGAATGCCGTTAGCCAAACATATTTTTATGGTGTTCATGGTTTATTGACAATAGCTTGAAGCAATGTACTCTGCATACGCAGCATTTCTTGCATCATGCTAGTCATTGTGGTTGTGAATTATTTATTGTTTGAACCAGATTTTCTACAGTGGCTTCAAGGCGACTATAATTAAAGTCCATATTTGGTGAAATATTTGCTGATTCGACCTTTTCTTTACTTCAGAATTATTCTTAACAGCATCAGCATACGATACCTGTTTTGTGGTTGCTGGGCCATTGGGGATAAGCGACAGGGGCAGGCAACACGTTTCGTGCCTGATCTGACACGAGTTTTGGTTTCGGTTTCATAGACAGCTTTACAACAGAATACACCGGCAACCCCTGTAATTAGCAGTATGATTGCCCCGCAATTACTACATTTTTGTAGTTTTGATTATTTTTCGGCTTATTACAATTAGCCGTACCATGTAGCCCTCACAGACAACGCAAACTGTTGGCAACTTGCAATATGTTTTTGTGTGCCCATATTCCTGACAGTTGTGGCACTGAACTGGCCCTGTACGTTTGTGGGCCCTCCACAGTAATTTTACGGTGCAATAGGAATTTGAGATCATAAATAGATGAATCTCATTTTTTAATTTAATATCGTTTGGTTCCAATTCCACACGGAACATTGGCTGGGGAATTTTTCACGATTTTTCAAATTAATAACATTTTTTATTTTAAAACCTAGGTTACTCAAAGCTCTTTTACCTCTAGGGGATCCACACATGAGATATGCCTTTCAAAACAATTTGCATACCCTTGGCACTTTTCAACTGATAGGTATAATAATCCTTTTTATCTTATCCAGTTTCTGCGGTTATCTTCCTGTAGTCTGTTTCAGTATTAACTTGAATCTTAGTCTCATCTATATTACCGCGTTTTATAGGTATTACATAAAAGTGCCTTCACCAATGGCTGAAATTAATTTTTAACGAGGGCATCTGAATTTTTCCCCTTAAATATATTGGAGGTGGTTTGGAAGATTTTGTAGTAACAGTGACTTCATCATTCTTGTCTTTCAATAACGAAACGATTATGGGAGTTTATGGTCGGCATCCTTATCTCTAGAAATTTTTGGCACCGATGATACTTTTGATTTAGGCTCCGCCCCGCTTTACTACTGTAATGTATCTGTCCATTCCGACTTGTACCTGGTTTCTGAACGTTGTTAATAATAGTCTCAACTTGGTTGAGCGAACTATATGAACCTGAGGCAGATGATGCTGCCGACGTAATTAAATTTTTTAGTAACGGTATTCTCAATAAGTCACCAGTTGACTGAGTAAGAGAAACTGAGCGCACGAGAAATTGGTTTGGCTGTAAGGTAGTTACTATCAATAGTTTTTATTTGTATTGTTGGCATTGAGAGCCTCTGCACTCACTGTAAGATAAGCATTTCTGCCATTTACACTCATTTCACAGTTATTACATTTGAAGAGCTCATAAAGAGCAATGTTCAATATCACTGATCAGTTTTTTGTTTTTGTTTTTTTTTTTTTTCTTTTTAATCAAGTTATTTTATTATTATTTTAATTATTTTATTTATTGTTTTTTACTGTTCAAAATAAAGTGTCAATAGCACTAAAGAGTTTCAAATATGTATACATAAATTAATTTTCACTTATTACAGCGTTTTGGCAAAACACAAAAGCAAAAAAAAAATTTTTTTTTTCAACTTCTCACAGATAAGCCGCACTAAAATGACACGTCCGAATTA